>JAMKCH010055439.1:0-13854 GCA_023653785.1 Ophioderma brevispina | reverse complement strand
TACAAAGAACTTCCTTCACAAGATCGAGTAGACCCATCACCAAACTGCGATTGTGGGAGCCACAAACCATTAGCCCCATCACTAGGATGACTGTGAGGTTTACAGGTCCCCAAGAGGAATTCCAGTCCTGATCAACCTGGATGATGAAACTATCACCTGGTTAAAGACGGATCTTCCTCTGTGATTTTTGACTTGCAACGAACGAACGAAACGACTCCTTAACTCCCAAAACTACAAGCCATCGGTTGTACATAATTTTGCTCAAAACCCAACATATTGTAGTAGAATTTTTAACTCCGGGTTAATCATGAAGAAGCCAAAAAAATGTCCAAAGTCAATGCACTTTCAGTCAAGGTCACATTGTTAATATAATAAACCCGATTTTTTAAGAAGTGTCTAATTATATGTTTTTGTGCAAGACAAATTCAATTTTGCAAACTTTTAACAGTAAACAAGTGTTAGTCTTGTTTGACCTTGAAACCTGAAATAGCCGCCATTTTGTCATTACCCTGAACCGACATTATTTAGCTCGTTTTTGCTCATCAATTTCTCCGAAATGCTGACAATTCCTTCATTTTTACCAACGACGGGAAGACAATTATTTTAAAGCAATTTTGTTCTGCTTTTAGTTCGTAATATAAATTTGGAGAACATTTTAAAATTCGATTTTCGAGCATTTCCCTCAGAACTGCTAGAAACGTTTCTTTAATCAAATTTAGTCTCATTCTCAGTATTTGGGGACCTACCTCGCATATTGACTTCCATGAGGTCCGAGCAAGTAAATCTACAACGTACATGAGAATACTGCACACTCTCCCTTATTATACACTCCCTGCTACCCCTTCACGTTCACCGACATATTTTTTAACAGAGCAAGGCTCATATCGACTACATCTGCTCAAATTTCCTTTTCAAGACCCGATTTGTCATAGGTCCAAGCATGTTTAACTTATTTAAATAATGGGGCAGCAGTGGCAAATAGAATCACCCTCTTTTGAATTCGAAAAGAATCAACAGTCACTTCTATAAAAAAATCCCGATTATGTACAGTGTTTGACATTAATAATTATTCTATTTACCTCACGATCGCGACAGAAAAGTTTCACACGTTGATCCGTATAGTCGTTTGTGCATCTTTGAGTGCCTAGTATCAAAACACAATAATTATTTTCCAAGTAAGAACCTTTCATTTTTCCTATAGGTTTTCTGTTTCGAGGAACATATAATTCTGAAGAGGGAGGGACAAATGAGGTCTACTTACTGAATCTCTTATTTTTATGAAACAGATTAAGTATGTTGTGTACATTTGCCCCTGGGCTCTCTCGTCGGTCAAGGGGAGGGGGACCTTTCGCCCACACACTTCAATGGGGGACAAAAATCCAGAATTCTACAAGTGTATGTATACCCTACATAATTTAATTCAATGTAATTTTATCAATTTTCTAAAGATACTTTTAAACTCCATCAAACCAGTATAAGACCTTGACCTTGCTGAATACACATTTGACCTTTAGCTATTTTTTCTGATATATCTCTCCATAATTGATGCCTTTTACAGACAGGTCAACATAGACTTTTTGACCCTTGTTACCACACGACCAATTTGAGCTATACTAAACTTTATTTGAACCATTATTTAAAAATTTACCACCCCTGTAGAAACTTTATCCCCCTCCTGTGGAAATTGCCGACTTTTCCCAGAGGACATGTGGGCTAAAAATCTTCTAAAATGTCCTTTGTAGTCAAATCAATCGTCAAACCTTAATTGCCAAATATTATTCCACGATTGAGGATTTTGACTTAACTATGTAGAAGTTGTGTTTTAAATTTATTTTAAAAATTACTTCAAAATTTAGATAATTATTAATGTTAATGTAATGAATTTGGTTTTTTTCTATAAGTCTATTACGGCGGCAAAGCCCTTATAAGTCGGGGGGTAGGGGGGGGGGGTTATTACCGAGCATCCTATTCTCGCCGTTTGGTCCGGAAGTTTTGAAGATGTTTTTTAGTATGTGGAAGGGTGTCTGATCAGAATTTTTTTTGGTCCCATCTCATCTGGGAAATGTGGGAAACCTTTTAAAAACATAAGGGGGTAAAATTTGTACGGGGTAAATTTTGAGAATTTTTTCCTAAAAATTGTTATTTTAATTTTTTTTGAAAATCAGGTGACGCACACCTGAAAAGGGATCTGTATGTGCTTCCTATCCCTCTTGATATTATTCATCGCAGGTATTTTGGAATATACTGAATAATCGAAACGGATTTTTACATAAAACACAATTTTCGGCCTATTCCTTTATAGGTCAAAATGGTAAACATGGAAATTAAAGGAAGAAACGAGATTAAAGTGTGATGGTCAACGTAAGAAGCGTGAAATTCTCTATTTATATCCCGAGGTGAATCACGAAAAAGCAAATTCTTTGGATCAATACTTACACACAATAGTGCGTTTACTTCATTTCCAGTCAAGCATATTCCACCATTAAGCAATGGTTGGTTGAGACAGAATTTCTGTAAAAAATATAAGATGGTATGGGTTATGCATGATTGATTTACTCTGATTATGCGTCGTCGGTTTCTATAACTGCCGACGAATCGGATATTCAGGTGCACTTGCCTTCCATAGCGTTGAAAAGCAACTTGGAAAAACTTGTTTTGCGACCAGCGAAACCTGGTTTTGGCCGGAGAAAACCGGGTTTATCGGTCGAAAAACGAGGGGTTTTATCTTCAATTGTGCATTTTATATACTGCCTCTGGTCCATGGCACGTACTTTACACCAAAAGAAGAGAAAAACTTAGTTTCAATTTTCAATTTAGAACATTTTTTTTTCAAATGCCAAAAAAACCAGGTTATCACGATTCGAAAAGCACTAGGTTTTTGTGGTTCCGAAACAGGTTTTTCTAAAATTCTTGTTATTTGAAAATATGTTGCGAAAACGGAAACGAAACGCCCATTGGTTTATATGCTTTATTACGTCATGCATACATAGGCGTGCCATACGGAATAAAGCGTGTAATCCAATGGGCGTTTCGTTTCGCAAAATACAGTAAGCCATTTGAAAACCATATTTATCGATTTCGAAAAGCTAATTAAACTATTCAATACGGACCCCTTGACCCAAAAGGTGTTAGTGGGGACAATAGTAGGTGTTTGAGGCATTCCGTGACCGTGGAGAGCAGAGCAATCATTTCTCAGTGGATTGTATCCTTGATGGATAAATAAAAAAATAGCGGGGGTGCCTCGCAAAGGGTGGGCGGAACCGTGAGAGCCCAAAATTCAAAATGGCTCGCCATCGGCAATTTGGAAAAATCTCTATATTGAAACTTTTGACTTACTAGGCTTATCAAAATATGGTTTCTTAGAGGTTTTGGGGTCAAGGAATTCCTTTTCTGACGTTTGCCTTAAATGATTTGATGCCTCCTCCGTTCACTCTTAAAATTCAAAATGATTTTAATATAAATTTGCTCTTATAGTAAATTCGAAATTTGCTCTATCAAAGCTTTTCAAACAGAACTGTTTATACTTAGTGGTAGGTACCATGTTTTAGGGCTAAGGTATCAATTTTATCATACTAATTTAACAATTGCTTCCGTTTGTTTGGCAATCCACGAATGGCTGAAAAATACACTAGTATGTTAACCACACTTCAATATTAAGCCATTAACACTACTGTAATATTAAGCATATGCATATCCCATTATGAAGTATTACACATACAATTTTTGTGTATTGTAATGTACTTGAGATGTTTTAGCAGTTAATATGATCAACTTTTGAGTGAATCTTATAGACACTCTGATGATTTTATACATAACATCCAAAATGGCAACCAAATGCCACAGTAATGTTCAATTGATATTATCATTTACAATGGAGGCCTGTGTGGCTCAAGTTCCAAGATTGAGGTTACCATCAACTAACGCAACTTATAATTGATGAACTTCTCTCGTCCATGCTGAATCGGACTCTCCAAACTCGACAGTCCACTACTGCTCTCATCGCTTTTGTCAACTGCGTTGTCACGAGGAGTGAACTGAATTGGCAATGGTGGAAGACTATGGCGCACTGGCCGACATTTGCCATTCACTACTGCCGCCAACCATGACCAATTGGAAGGGTGTTCTTACTAAATCAAAGTGCACTTGGCATTAAGTAATGAAGTTCACTTCCTCTCCACGTGGTGGTTTAGGGAGTATCCTCTGTGGTAGACGCATAGTTACTAGTTCTGCAGGCGTGCACTTAGCTCCCTATGCCTCGCCACAATCACTATCTTCAATCTTCGCCGTACACCATGGAGATAACGAATGTCTTCATGTTTCCTTGACTATGTTTAGGTAGCTCAAGACATTACAGAACTCCTAGCGTCAGGATCATCCATCACTTTCTGTAACATTCGCATTGTTTGCCATAGAGCATATAAGGCTGATGTTGGTAAAGAGCCTGTAATCGAGATGCAGAGGAATAATGACTTTGCCACTTCTGTGCCAGCATTTACGTTACGGGAATCGATAAAAGCATGCTTTCGCATGATCATCAGGTCGCCCTGGATCATATGGGAGTGTAACGGACTCTGCTTGAAACGTAAACGCTGTGTCTTCGCTATCTATAACACGAGCTTGAGAGTAGTTTTGCATCATCAGCTTGGCATATACAGAAAGTAGTATTGTGTCTGCTCAGGATGCTTGAGCATCCCTAGTCCTGCTCGTCACAACACACCAGTGCTCAGCTTTGTTGACCAATCTCGGCCTTACGTATATACGTTAACATTCCCCCTGTCTACTTTTGCTTCCAAATGCCCGCCTTACAAGCTTCTGCGTCTGACCTTGTTTGCTGAATTAACCATTACCTTGCTAAACTCAGCTGCTCCTGAAAAGATCTTCTGGTTTGGGGTAACATTTGGGATATGTCATATGCCCATCATTCCAGCTAGCATGTCGTAAGTGGATGACAGGTATTCCGAGAGTTTTGGATATGACATGCATGTATGTTTGGGACAAGAGGAATCTGTCATTGCCAGGAATGAAACCCAGAAGAAATCTCCCATTGTCGTACCAGGCTTTTGTAAACTTTGTTTACCAAATCCTTTATGTCATCACTATCCTCCAGATCCATATGTGCTTTATTTAGTGCCTCTGGCTCTCTGTCAGTGCTTTGCGTAAAATGTATTGCACACCTTCGCATCCTCATGACCATGTCTGATGCATTTGCTTAAGGCGTAATGTTCTATCAGACATTCCCTTCCACAAAAATGATGCAGAGTACGCCCCGTCGGTAGGTTCCCGAAGTGCTGATCAACAGACCCGTCTGCGATGTTCCAACGGCAACCAAAGTTCCGCATGCCATTGCCATTAAATCTCTTGTAGAGATGGCATGCATTAGATGTACGACATTTGGCTGGTGAAAAGCGCCGAGGATGGGAAATGATGTCCTTGACAATTCGGGATTCTCAGCCTTGAGTTGTTGTACATAGTCTTGTAGGTGGGCATGTCCCCAACAAGAAAGAGAATGGTTATACTCTTTTCACGCTAGCCACTACTAGCCTTAGCAATGTTCATACAGACACTGACTTGCTTTGAAGGTTCATTGTAAGTCGTCGGTAGGGTGGTTTAATATGGTTTGCTCTGTTCTGTTGGGTAATGGCGACAGGACTGAGCCCCACTGTAAGCTGGAACTGGCTGCTCTTCTGGTAGTGTTCTTTTTCCATCGCATTTCGTACCGTGACGTGCATGTATACAGAGCGACACGCTGAGGCTGTACCATTCATGGTGGATTACATTGGAACGAAAACTGGTGGTTACTTTTGCTACCTGGAGGACATTTGTTACTGTTGGACTGTGTAAGTTCTGTACACTTTGTTCAGTTGTGTGAGATTTGAGTTTCTTTATTAGCGAGCTCGCAGGAGTGTCCTCACCAGCTGGTGTCTTTCATTAGCTCAGGGGTGGCACAAACATAACATAGTTCTGATGAGCTCCTGGTGCATCCCCTGTCAAGTATCAACTTTAAAGTCATCCGTTGTCCCGATTGCAATAGCTGCTTGGAATTGCAATCTCCTGTGGCAGGTTTTATGATGCTTAACCATCCATCAAAGCCCAGTGGTCATACAAAAACAGGTGTCCTCATAGCTGATACAGCACTCTTGTGGAGAGTTTCCACTAAGTCTTGACTTATGGTCATACCATGGACATTGACACCAAGGTGATAAACTTGTTGTACGCTGCCCAGTAATGTAGTAGGTCATCAGAGGCTAGATGAGTGTAGTGGGGCGGCTCAGATATCTGGAGTTTTCTTTTGGGCTGCTTAAGCCAGGTCAACAGATGCACCACACCTTCTTTTTTGCGACAGCCGTGGAGCAATGTTCTGCAGTACGCTGCTCATCACTAAGGCCTAGTGAGGAGATAGCAGCCTCTATATAGTCACCACCACTTCGAAACATCTAGACCCACTCAACTCTTATTAATCTCTGCTTTCCTTGAAGCCATTTTTTCGTGATACTCGTAATCAGTAGCTCCTTTAGATATGATGATTTTACATCACCACTGGATTAGCCATAGTCGGCCACAGTGCATTGTAGTCCATCAAGAGTGATTTGAAGTGACCGAATTTTCATTTTCATCGATTTGACGATTACTGAATCCACATGTCTGAAGAACAAAACTCAGCCTCAAACAGAAATACGTCCTGGAGGTGCATTGCATCATCTGGCTTGACTGTTGAGTTTGATACGTGTTTCAGCCAACAGAGCGATGATACATGATATTGCTGCAAAAGATCTAAAAGTGCTGACGTCGACTCATTCACCCAGACGTGCGAGTCGATTCCGCAGCTCCATGCTGCCAATGTGGGTCGTTTGAAGGCACCTCCATGCTGATACTGTGTTTGGATTTGATAAACTTCCCCTGTTTTCTACCAGGGTGTTTAGCATCTTCACCCTCCATGCACCAACGCACTTCATTTTATCACTGAAGAGGACCGCCTACAGCGCCTACAGGACGAACGAAGACGCTGGTGCTGAATTTTTTATTTTACCCATGATCACATTTTTCTGAAGTTGATCTTTCGTTGGAAAGCTGAGGGGAAGTGCATCTTCTCTTTACGTTGTTCTGCTTGCACACCTCAGCCTTATCGCCAGAGATATTGATATGTAGCATGCCTTGTGCATATAATGACCTTTAGCGTCAGCAATTTTTCATGGGGTGCTGTGGTACACATCACCAAATCGGTCAAGTCCTGACCAGTTCTTGGCTTTAACTTCGAGGCGTTCAATTACCTTCGGTGATCGTTATCATGTGGCAAGCATTGCTTGCCACATTTTTAAAACACAATCATATGACATGTTCACTAGTAAGAGTTACTATGTATATTGGGTTATAGTTCATCTACAAGCTTGCCAGTTCTCTGTAGTGGACTGTTGATGTATATGTATTACAAGCAACTGAAATTAAAAAAACAGTAAAATTATTAAAAAACTCTACTGAGTATGCACATTAAAGGTGCGTGTTCCGATCATCTGTGGGATTTTTTTTTTGGACCCCCCCTGATTTACGCGGAAACTGTCATCCTGAAATTGGAGCCTCAAATCCTTTTTCATTTACAAAATTTAATAAAAAAAACCCCGAATTAAATGGTTTTAACCATCAATATAGCACAATATTGAATACAGGGCTTTACAGTATGCATTACTGCTTCTACCATCAAAATCGCAAAGTCTGTATGCAAGTGCTGGGCTCTAATTTCAAGACATATAGACAACAATAAACATAAATCGGTATCATCAGCCACCTTACAATGAAAATATCATATTAAACTGGGTTTCCATCATTTTCATCAACCATAACAGGATGATCATCTAAAAGCATTCATCCACAGATAAGTTGGGATCATCTAGGCATATTCTGTGACCGGAATTCATACTCAACATTCTGATTGGATCAAAGAGGTAGTTTTTCCTAAAGATTTACTTACAGTAGGCTAGTAAAAAATCATTAATACATGCTCCTAAGGTCACAATTATGCTTAGATTAAGTATTGCCTTAGCCCATTTTCTAGTGTCATCATGGCGGCCGGCGGCAATTATGGATTCCAAAACAAATGGGAACATTTAAAGTATGAAATATTAATTTAATCAAACAACTTAAAAAAAAAAAACCAATTCAAAAACACCTAGTCTACAACATTCTTGTTTGAAAGTTTTGATAGAGCTAATTTTGTGTAAATGGTGGTGATTTTGGCGAGGCCATTTTGAATTTTGAGTCAGGGAGGCCACCAAATAATTTAAAACACATCAGAAAGGAATCCTTGCCCTTTAAAACCCTAATACCATATTTTGATAAGCATAGTAGGGACAAAACTTTCAATATAGATATTTCCAAAAGTTCCGATGGCGGCCATTGTGAATTTGGGGGCTCTCACAGGTTCCGCCACCCTTTTGCGAGGGGCACCACGCTAAATTTTTTATTTATCTCAAGATAAGACAAATCAATTGAGAAATGATGCTCTGCTTCTCCACGGTTACGGAATTGCCTCAAACGACCCTACTAAAATTGTGACAGCACCCCCCCCAGGTTGCATTGCATCATCTGGCCTCTTGCGGTTGAGTTTGATACCGTGTTTCAGCCAAAATGAGCGATTTATGATACATGATATCTGCTGCAAAGGATCTAAAAGTGGCTGACGTGAATCAACCAGACGTGCGAGGGACGATGCCGCAAGCTCCATGCTGCAACTGTGTGTCGTTGAAGGGCTCCATGCTGCCCATGTTTGGATTCTGATCAACTTCCCCTGTTTTCTACCAGGGTGTTAGCAATCTCCCCCCTCATGCACCAAACGCACTTTAATTTTATCGGCAGAGCCCGCCTACAGACGAACGCAGGACGCTTGGATGCTGAATATTTCCATGAAACCCTGATCACATTTTTCTGACGTTGACTCTTCGTTGGAAAGAGAGAATTGCCTCTTTCTCTTACGTTGATTCTGTGGCTCAGCTTATTGCCGAGGATTATGATATGTAGCATGCCTGTGCATATAATGACCTTTAGGTCCATTTTTCCATTGGGGTGCTGTGGTACACATCACCAATCGGTCAAGTCCTGACCAGTTCTTGGCTGTTTTAACTTCGAGGCTTCTCCATTTACCTTCGTTGATCGTATCATGTGGCAAGCATTTGCTTGCACACATTTTTTAAAACAACAATCATATGACCAGGTTCACTAGTACTTTGTATATTGGGTTAATAGTTCTATCTACAAGCTTGCAGTTCTCTGTTAGTGACTGTTGATGCTACGATGTATATACAGCAAACCTGAAAATATACAAAAACAGTTTAAATTATTAACACTCTACTGAGACTGATAAATTAAAGTGCGTTGTTCCGATCATCTTTGGGGACCCCCTCCCCGATTACCAGGAATGTCATCCTGCACCTTTGAGCCCTCAAATCCTTTTCATTTACAAAATTAATAAAAAAACCCGAACAGAATCCATGGTTAACCATCAATATTAGCACATATTAATAGGGCTTTACAGTATGCATTACTGCTTCTACCATCAAAATCTTCAAAGTCTATCGCAGTGCTGGGCTCTAATTTCAAGACATAGACACAATAACATAAATCGGATCAAGCAACCTTGACCATGAAAAAATCATATTAAACTAGGGTTTCATCGTTTCACAACATAAGGATGATAATCTTAAAAGCATCATCCAAGATAAGTGGGATCTTATCTCGTGCAATTCTTATGTGGACGGATTCATACTCAACATTTGATGGATAAAAGAGTAGTTTTCCTAAAGATTTATTTCGTTAGGCTAGTAAAAAATCATTACATAAATGTGCTCCGAATTCCCAATTATGCTTAAGATTAAGTCTGCTAGCCTTTTCTAGTGTCACATGGCGGCCTATTGGGTTCCAAAAAATGGGAACATTTGTTAACTACATTATGATGAGATTGCGCATTTCCTTAACCCTAAACACAATTCAAAAAAACCCTAGTTTCTACACAATCTGTTTGAAAAGGTTTGGTATGCGTAATTTGTGTAATGGTGGTGATTTTGGCGGCCCTTTTTGAATTTTAGAGTCAAGGGAGGCACCAAATCATTAAACCACATCAGAAAGAAATGATTTCACTGGACCCTTTACACCCCTAATACCATACTTTTGATCAGCCTAGTAGGACAAACTTTTCAATATAGAGATATTTCCAAAAGTCCGATGGCTGGCATTTTGAATTTTGGGCTCTCCCAGGTTCCGCCCCCCTTTTGCGAGGGGCAACCCCCGCTAAATTTTATTTATCCATCAGGCAAGACAAAATCCATGAGAAAACATTGCTGTGCTCTCCAGGTCCACGAATTGCTCAACGACCTACTAACAATGGAAGCACAGGGTGCCATTTACTGTGTCGCCTTGATTAATTAATGTTAAAAGTACAGCTCAAAGGACAAGCAAGACGTAATAATCGAAGAATCGATAAAACTAAAAGTCGATTATTGATATCTGTTATTTCTATTGGCATGGATGTGTTAACATAGCATGCAAGTGGGTGGCTCGAAATCTGTGTATAAAGTCAAACCAGTACTTTTCTTTACCACTTAGGTATAAGCTTGTGCACTCGTTTGTGTAATAAGGGGGTCCACCATGGACCCCCCCCCCCTCTGAAAACAACTTTGCCGGTGGCATTTTTTACCAAAACTCTCGGTATTGATATGGTACAAAAACACGACCAAATAAGAGGAAAAAAATGAAAATTACGGTTGTACTGATCAAAATGGCGGTTCCAAAACCGATTTTTGCAACGTGCACCCAAATTCCCCGCCCGAGAAATTAAAACACCACTGTCCCGAATGACGTTTTCATACAAGGGTGCTCATAATAAAAGAACATAAATACCATTTACATTGCTGAAATAAAATTAAAAAAAGTTACTTCAGTTATACTATTTAAGGGGCAGAACAAATTTTAAAAGCGCCCACCAAAATGCTTAATTATGCTAAGAGCATAATCATGCCATGGCCGATTTGATTTTTTAAATTAAACCAAAAAACATGCACCAACTGATATTTAGGAATTATATAAAATTTTGGGCAAAGCAATCTACCGTTAAAAAAAATGGGGCGTCCGAAAAAACAAAAGTTGGTCAACGTTGGACCCCCCCCCCCCAACTTTATACACTTAAGTGTAATTCTTGACTCTCTTTTTATGCGCATTGGACATATGCCTGCAAGTTTCAAGAGTCTTGTCTCCAAGTTTCGTAATGGGGGTCAATATTGAAACACCAGGATGCTCCTCAGACCATAAACCCATACGTATCTCGCACAAAATCCATTTAATGTAGA
This sequence comes from Ophioderma brevispina, assembly GCA_023653785.1. NCBI lineage: Eukaryota > Metazoa > Echinodermata > Ophiuroidea > Amphilepidida > Ophiodermatidae > Ophioderma > Ophioderma brevispina. Next base: position 2,524 of record JAMKCH010055439.1, on the reverse strand, counting down.
GATCTCTCAATGGTGTTACACCAGATGCTGTGAGGACCAGTTGCCTTAACATCAACTGGAGACAACGGCTTCATAACTCTCTGCTGTAGGTGAGATACCTAGGTTGGAGCAAGGTAGCAAAACAAGAGAAAGGATGACAGCTCGCAGGCCACTGTTATCGCCACCCTGGCTGTTGTACCAGTTAGACTCGTTCCTATGGGGAACAACACATAGACATGACAAGGAGAGGAGGAGGATAAGAAAAAACGTATGTAACTTCCTGAAACGGGACGCAGGAGTGGTAGACACAAATGAGCTTGAGACATAATGCAGCGATGTAATCCAGACTGAGCTTGATCCGTGCTAGATCCCGGCTGTGGCCGACCGACGGTAGTATTAGTAGTAGTTAATTTAAGGTACAGCTCAATTAACATTCGAAACTTGAAGGGACAAGCACCGGGTACCATACTGTGTCTCCGTAGATCCATTTTTAATGTTAAAAGTACAGATCACATTGCAGCAGCGATTATAATCCGAGGAATCGATAGATATAAAAAACTATATATATTGGTATTTGTTACTGTAAAGTAGGATTGCTAAAATAGCCTGCAGTGTTGGCTCGAAATCCGTGCATTAATGCAATTAACGGCCACAACAGCACCTTATTATATCTGATTCTGGACTCTTTAAGTGCGCATCGAGGTCCGCTTCAGATTTAAAACAAAACATTTCCCTGCACAGTGTCCAAGATTTGAAGTCTAACATTGTGATCGGTGCAGTTTTACCTCAAACACGTACATTATTTAGCATGTCTATTCTGTACTGATGTGATACAATACAGCGTTATTGATCATAATCTATGTAGTCATCGTTATGGATGTCAATTTACTGAGAAGGTATGGACAGAATTTATCTTCCAATTTTAAGAGGTTTAATAGAAGTTTTCACATTTGTCTTATCAGCTTAATATAGTAATAAGTAGAGTTTCCAAATTTCTCATTAGCATTTACCTTATCCCCTAAAGGGGTCATGAACCCCTCTCTCACTAAACTCACACCATCACTAATAAAGAAGCAGGACCAATTGCGAATGATCTGCACAGCAAGGACATATGAGTCCGATAGTGGACCTTTATGAGAAAGAACCTCTTCACAATCGTCCCTTCACAACATTGAGTCAATCCACCCCCCCCACGTTCAACAACTCTAGGATACTCCGCGAGCGAAGCACAGTTCAAATAGCACGGACCTGACTTTGTGCGACTTGGGAGCTCCGCAGGGACTTGTAAAAAGATTCTGGTGAGTATATCATCGGCCCATTTGCTGTCTAGTTTTGCCATTACTCCATTAGGATCTCCTCCCAGAAGTATAACATAACATACAGACTTAATTTTTCAAATAGATAAAAGAGTGCCTTTATGAGTTAATTTCGACTTCCAACCAGCACCAGTAAATCTGCCGGCTCTCATGTTCACTTACGTTGCCGAATAGGAGGCGGTTAACAAGACAACAATTATGATGTCTTCGCCAGAAAGGCCTGATGGGCAGCTAATAAAAAATGAAACTTGTCACCTCTTTATGCTATCTCGTTGTCTTTTCTCCGTGACCAAAGGTATCCAAAATTATTTGCCAAAATACATAGGTTACAGTCATGACAATTAATAATGCTAAACACTTTACCGGAGTGTAATTTAAATGTCTGAGTGCATGGATTTGATCAACAAGTCATGAAATTACACGTGGAGTTCAGAGCTAAAAAAAATATTTTCAGCAACTTTGCTTCTTATGCCTATAAAAATTACGTTTAAATTCAGATTTTAATTTTCTAAACTAACGAATGGCAATTATTTGTGGGTGTGCACTTAAAACGGTGGTTTAATTTTTTATAACAAGGAATTTCCGGAAATGTGGGGGTACTTGAGGTAATTTTGGGGTGGAAAGAAAAAATCATACTCATTCATTACTGGAGTCATTATTTTGTTGACGAACAATTGTGCAGGGTGTGGTGTGGAAAAAATGTGTAAAAACGCAAAAAAAAATACAAACCAACAAAAAACGAAAAAATAAAAAAAAAGGGGGTTGTTGTGGTGTGTTGAGTTGTAAAAAAAAAAAAAAAACGTAAAAACAAACGCAAAAAAACGGCAAATGTTGTGTGTTTGTGTTGTGTTGTGTTGTAAAAACGCAACGCATACGCATACGGGTCGGTTTTTAAATATAAAAAAACCGGCTGTGGGCACGTATATCACGTCGGGTTCGATTTTATGCTTCAATTTATATTACAATTAAGTAACAATACAAGATTGGTGAGACGCTCAGTCAATTACAAGGTGTCGTCATATCTCAAAAATAAGGTTAGGATTTGTTATTAAAGATGTTTTTCAACTCCCTTCAGCAGGTCAGCGGAGGATACCACAACATTGAAAGAATAGCAAAAGCGGGGCTCTTGAACGGATTTTGAAGTCCAAGACCTCCAATGCTGTGTAATAGTAATGATCGTCCTACTTTCTACTCAAGCAGCCATGGGACATGGACCTCTCCCGACCTGC
>JAMKCH010055438.1:0-30167 GCA_023653785.1 Ophioderma brevispina | reverse complement strand
GCCGCCCATCCGTGTAATCTACCTCGAAACCCACCCACTTGTAATTATTTTAAACTTCCGGTTATGTTGAATTTGGTTTACCGTTGTGGCTGTTTGTATAGCTGATACCATGTCGAACTGACTCCAATGTCAGTTTTCATCTGAGTTATGAGTGTGGTAAGTCATACTTTATACATATGTAAATTTATCAATTAATTAAAACCACTCCCTCTTCTTCGCGGGGGGGGGGGGGGGGGGGGGGGTGTGTTTACCGTGTTAACCGTCTCTTTCTATTCTTTTGCCCCACTAAAACCTACTATTTGCAAATACAATGTTTCTTCCTATAAAAAATTTGGCCCCCCCCAGTATTTTCATACTTTATTACTAGTACCTAGCTTGATGACGTCAAGTGACGTCAAATTTGGGTTTCCTATACCAATGGAAAAGATACAACTCTAAGCTATACTGATGTCCCAAATTATAGGAATTGTATGTTCACAGGGCTCGCGATAGCTTGTTATCATAGCAGTTGCTACACTTTTCTGCCATTTGCTATGCCATTTTAAGATTGTGTATCAATTTTTCCCCCATATGTTTGGCACTATCAATATGATCAAAGCACGAGCTGTTGCAAAATTGCTACACACATAAAAATCCTAGCTGCGCGCGCTGATGTTTCACTAAAGAAAATTCAAGGGGGTGATACCCTCTTCCGGTGTGTTGTTATAAATTTAAAAAAAATGCTCAGGTAGACCGGGTTAATAATCAATAGTTTAAATGATGAAACTGGCATACTATTGGGACGTTTCCCATTAATTTCAGAACACAATTTTTTCCTGATCTTTCAAATTTCTTTCTTCATTGCCACATTATGTGATACATCATGCTATTTGAGGCGGGCTGAACTCAGTATTAAGAGCGAAGGCCAAGTCAGCCCTCCTCTGAGAGGGTGATATCGCATTACTTAGACCAGTAAATGGGATCATGGTGGGATTTAATAACAAAAGGCGGCAACATGATAGGGTCTTTTAAACTAGTGTGTTGTTGGTCCTTCTCTCTATTAGGTCCATGGTATGAGTAAGCTTGAAATTATCATGTGACAAATGTAATGCAACTAATCGTAATGCGACTAACCACAATCTTGCTTAGCCAAAAGGTGCAACACGACTCTTCTTTTTGCCCCGATTATTTGCCGTATTTCCTCTTAAGAGATCCATAGGAATCTGTTCAACTCTTGGGGTGGGAGGCTGGGAGCCTATCTCTATCCATGACCCTCCCTAATCCCCAACAATCAATGTTTGGGTTCTTGTAGGTGGCACGAACAAATTTCAGGCTTCACATTGTCTCCGGGGGTAGAGGGTGGCATGTCTGGAAGTAGGCCCTATAAAAGTGTTCCAAACCTTTTGGCGGAGATTGCAAGCCATTCTCCCAATCATATATTGAACCGTTGATTCAAACTAGATTGATCAACAACCAACAGATGGGTAAGAGATCAAATAAGTACACGATGCAAGTAACAACACCAAAGAACAAAATGGAGATGTTCCAAGTGGATCTAGGAAGAGTACCTTATAAAGATGTGAGCCAGTTGAATAAAAATGGCAACCACTATTTGGAAAGAGGAAGAGGAAGACCCCATCAAGATGAAGATAGCTAGTACGCCAGACAGTAACCCACTGCCATGGTCTAGACAAGCAAGAAACAGATATATTGGCTTCAGTTTGGAGAGGCCTTTGCCCAGCAGGGATGATATGGGCTTAAGAAGAAGAAGTTGTAATCACGTTTGGTTTGAGGACACGTGTGAATTGAAATGATGTCCATTTTTGGCATGTCCTAGCATTTTGCGTAATGCGACTAACCTATTTTCGTACAAGTGTCATGCATGAAGCAAAGACATTCGCTCATTCACTACCATTAGATTAAAGCCTTGAATGTTGAGTTTGTCACAACAAAATTATAAAACGCAGGCTATTTCATAATTGAAACCATAGTACTCTGAACAAATAAATTACGCACAAAAGTGTAATGTGACTAACCGTGAAATAGCCCTATTCCAGATTGAGGATTTGAAGCGACTCCATATAGCTCATTTTTTTCATCTTTCTTAGTTGTTTTCCTCTTAGCATTCCAGTTTTGCCTAGGTTTTTCGTGGTTGTCATCACTATTGGATTAGGTAGACGTCGTACCGGCCTGAACTAGGAGTGATGTCACAGCTTTCGCGCAGCAATTGTGCATGCGTATCGCGCAACCTGATTTTGTACACTCGCGATTACAGCTGCAGCCTACTGCGATCGCATGTTTTTAAACTGCGTAAAAGCTCATGACCGTCACTCCTTAAGCTCAGTCCAACGAAGTATAGGGTAAGAGTTCCGAGCCCTGATAGAATCAGTGACACTGATACCAACACAGCGACCATGTGGGACATGCTCCACTATGGTTTGGTGGCTCGCGAAAGTATCCCCATTTACAGCAGTATGGGTAAGCAACTGGATCAAATGCTGAAACCTTTCCTTTATATCCTCGTAGGCTCTATTCCATCTCAGTAGAGGTGGAACACTTGTTAGGAACAACACATTGAAAAAAGGCTCTCTTTAGGCTGTCCCCTGCATCCAGTATCATCAGTACCAACCCGTATGTGCAAGTCCTGACATTGCAATTCTTTTTTGAAGATTTTTATCCTTTGATTATTTTGTCTTGGTCATGGTCATTCTTTATCACTGACGGACAAACACCATGCATTTTTTTCAATCACAATATATAACGGACCACTAATTCAATTTTCAAAAGGAAAATTAAAAAAAAAAAAAAAAAAAAAAAAAAAAAAAAAACATTTCTTTTTTTAAGTAATAGGCTAATGCCACAGAAAAGTTGCTTTGCAATAGTTTTTTAAAAGCTTATTTGATGCTTCAAAATTGCTTCCGCAAAGCATAACTAATCTATATTAATAATAGGCCACGTCTGTCTGTGTGCCTGTCCCGCCCTTTTTTCTGTCGCCTGGGGTTTGTACTGTCCCATTTAACATTTGGTGGGTGGCCACACCCAAGTTAATTATTGACCCACCAGTGATTACTGGCCCAAAAAATATATTTATGAGTTGTAGTATTTCAGTTTTAAATTAATAAAATCGTCACTGATCAATTTAAGCAATACCTTAATAAGCAGTGTGTTGACTCTACACCTAACGATTATGGTATTCAGGGTAGTTGGAGTGACAAACTTGACTAATTTTGTTCCTAAATGATTCGTGATGATTTCCAAGTAGCAGCAAAATAAATGTAAAGCGCTTTGATGTTTGTTTGGAAGTTGTTTGGCAGTAAGTACTCAAAAAAACCAAAATGTTAACTGCCCTTTTTTTCTTGTTTTAGTATTTTAGATAATACAAAAACGTTAAGTCCAACCTACTTGTAAATTATGTTTTACTGTAGATAATTATTACTTTATAATATGGATTTGGATCCACCTGTATTAAAAAGTAATAATATCTCTAGGTTGTTTTTTTTGGTCCAAAAAGCCGATTTCTGAATTCAATCAAATAAACAAAACAAATGCAGTACATGGCTCCAAATTCAAATGACTATTTTTTTTATTTTTTTTATTTTTTTTATTTGTTCCTTTTTTTTTTTTGCCTAATCATCACTCTAGTATACCGGTAATTTAAAATACTATTGTCTTTTTTTTCCTATACGGGGAGGGGGGTGTTATTTCACAAAAGTGCAAGTAAAAATTTTCCCCCCAAAAAAATATGGAGACACACCTAACATACACAACCTACCTTTTTAAAAAATATAATTATCATACCCCCCCCCCCCCGTACATACCCCCTAAAGCTTCGCACCCAAAATAGTAAACACCTGCGCTAAAGAAAACTGTGTTTGTTTAATTAGCCTTGTCTGTTCACTTGAGTAGTTGCAGTGAGCACAGTGAGTACTGTGAGCTCCTCTTCGTGACAACCATTTAGGCTCACAATCAGGATTCAGGGCCGCGCTAGACATTTTGTCAGGGGGTGTAAACTGAAGAAATGTTTCTTGCCGCAGTAAGAGTCCCTGGAAGCGTATTGAGCGTAAAACAATGCATTAAACGATGCTTTTTGGGCCCTTTAGGGCCATTAATAACTGTCCTAAGTAATGCCCTTTGAGACCATTTCTTGTTGATCATTTGAACCAATCTGAACCCCGCAAGTGCCTTGACACAAGGGCACCAAACCGAAAAGCCCCTGAACGGGTGGAGTCCAGGGGCCTGGTGGGTTCCCCCCGAAGCTCTTGGATTTGCTAGTCAGAACCTTCAAGATGGCCATTTTTGAGGGGTAAATAGTAATCCATTCAAGAAAAGACTGGTTTTCTACCTTTGTTTCACTAAACGGGCAGTAAATAGGTCGAAGCTTGACTTTAGCTTTCTACTGCCGGGGAACTGACACTAGATAAAAGTAAAGGGGACTGACCGGTGTACACAGGAACGGAGTGCCCATCTCTCTTTGAAGCGATTGGGCCCGACTCCACTAGAATGTTGCTGTAGTGGAACCCACACCTCTCTACAGCGAGTCTTTTACCTTCCCCAGCACTGGACAATAACCGGTTACCCATTTTATCACCTGGGTAAGAGGAGTAATTGAGGTAAAGCACCTTACTCAAGGTTGACACAAACACATTGCCCTCAGCGTGGCTCGACCCACAAAACTTTGGCGTGCGGGCCGAGCGCGGATCACTGGACCACGTGTGCCCTTAACGGTGGGGTGTGAGGAGCCTGGCTACTGCCCGGGGCCAGGGGGCGAAGCCCCCGAACAGTCTTGGATTTGAGGCTTATTCTACCTTCAAGATTGCCACTTTTTAGGGGTAAAAGTAATCAATTCAAAGAAAAGACCGGTTTCTAACTTTTGCCCTGGACGGAAAATTGGAACCTGAGGGAACTACACTATAGCGAGCGCAAATGTCTTTAACAGGTGGGGTGCAGGAGCATAGCCCCTGGCGGGGTCATGGGCGGGGCCCCTGGAAGCTTTTGGATTAGCTATTAAGAATGGTTTTTTTGAAGGTTACAGTAATTGTAATTAATCAAATGAAAGAAGGCACGCAAGAAACAAGATGCCTGAGCGCCCCTGGTGGCGGCAACTGGCTCCTGTTCTCTTCAAATTGTTGTGTTTTATAATGTGTTTGAAATACCTTCTGGTCATCAAAAATATACCAGTGTGTAGAGCTAAGATCCTAGATCATCTTTATCAACTCTGTTGTTTGTCGATGATTCTGCATTTAGATGATTTTGGATCATATTTCTGTCTGTGATGTTTCATTTGACTATACTGAATATACACATTGGATGGGATATTGATTGTGTCTACTTGACCGAACACCCCTAGCCACACACATGTCTACGCTACTACTTTTTCTCCTTTTGTTGTTGATCCTATTGATCTATGTGATCATGGCTGCAGTGACTGGTATCTCCTATTCAAGAGGAGATCTGTTGAGCTTGAACCCTGGTAGAGTATCACTATCCAGAGAATTGTGCATATCCAAACGGCGTTGCTGGACTTGCAATTTTGCTCTGTCAGACCTACCAGAAGAGGATGTAGAGCGGGAAGGGACAAACAAAGACCTATCTCAGTTGTGGTAAATCATAGACAATAGCAGATGAAGTAACTGCTGATAACAAGTAAGGCCACACAGCCAATCTTACAATCTTACAGCCCGTACCTCCACATAAAAAATCTAAACTAATTTTTGTGCTATCAATGTACAATCTGTCCAGAAACAAAACACAAGAAATTAGTGACTTTGTCCTTGGATAAACCTCGGACGTTGTTTGCAATAATGAACTTGGCTTAAACCACAGGTGATTAAATGGCAATTTCTGAACTTTACTCCCAACTGGTTTTTGCATTTCAGCTATCCCTAGATTGAACAAATCAGGTGGGGGTGTTGGAATATTATACAAATCGGCTTTATCAGTAACAGTCAAACGTGAAGCCCAGCCTTACTCAACATTTTGAGTCCATCCATGCTGAAATATGCGGTATTTCCAAAACTTTACATCTTGGTCACTGTGTCCCGCCCTGAAAGATATTTTTCAGGACGTGCGTGTACTTCATCCACAAGCCTTTTTCTCTTGAGCTATTTGAGAGTATGATTGATGATTACCTTTTTACGTCCATCAGATATCATATTCGCCGGTGACTTTAACATACATGTTGATGACTTAAGTGACAATAAGCAATCGGTTCAGTCTTTATATCACTAAATGGCCTTTTCATGCACAGTGCAGAAAACCAACACATATACAGGGTCATTGCCCCCCCTAGATTGCTTAGTACTCTTGAAAACTCAGAAATGGTCCTCTGACAATCTATCTTCCCTTTTGGGTTTATGTTGGCATGATGCAATTATGTTGTACTCTAGATCTTCAACGCCCTCCCACACCTACTTTTTCCATCACTACAACGTCGGCTCAAGCGATTGACAAACCAATGCTTTCGTGCTCGATGTATGTTCTCCTGTTCCTTTGCTGAATCGACTTCGTGTCGCGACATTGGATGTTGATCTCCGTTGCGTTGAAAATTATAATCTTTCTCTCAGCGGTCTCCTTGACAAATATGCCCCATCGCGAACGCGCCACTGTTAGGGTGAGACCAAATAGTCCTGGTTTCATAGGGCATTCGGGAAGCGAAACAAAAAGGAGCAAACTGGAGCGCAAGTTGAGAAGCAACAAAGCTTGAAAATCCCATAATACAATGTAGGTGAACAAGGAATGTTGTAAATAAGTTTAATTGAACAAGCTAACATAGAGTACTATCATCTGAAATTGATGAATAAGGCGGGTGATCAAAACATTTGTTCAATGTTTGTGAATGACTGTTACAAAAAGCAAAAACCTGTGCTTCCAACTTGTAATCTGACTAGTCTCTTGCTGAGCATTTTTCGGATTTTTTTTAGTCAGAAATCCAGGTATACGGAAACAATTTCCAACAAATGTAATGATCCTTTCTTATGTGAACCAAGTAACACTGCTAATCTTACATGTACAAATTTTGATTCGCCAGTGCGGCAGAAATTCTATCTTATTTGTAATCACCAAGTAAATCATGTGAATTGGACCCTGTCCCAACAGCATTGGTAAAGAATGGTATTACTGAGTTTGTACATCACTTACACCATCGTGCACAATCTTTAAAAATAAGGTATTTTTTCCAACTAGCTCAACGGCTACAGCAGACTCTCTTAAAAACCTGGTTTGGGACCCGGAAGTCCTCAAGAATTAGAGGCCTGTGGCCAACCTGGGATTTTTAGGAAGACTATTGAGCTTGTTTTGTGGCTGCTAGATTGAGTACTCATTATAAAAGAACACAATCTTTCTGATGATTCCCCAGAGCGCCTACAAGCCTAACCACGTCATTGAGACTGCCCTATTTGCGGCGTTGAAAAACGATATTTTGGTCTGCCATGGTATGCAGGGGAATGTGACCCGCCCCGTCCTTTTAGATTTAAGTGCCCGCCATTCCGACACTGTGGATCACACTATTTTGCTCAGTAGATTGCGCGACTTTATTGGCTTGCGTGGTAATGCCTTAAGTGGTCAATCATATTTAAGCAACAGACCGCAATGTTGTTCGTGTAGGCAATTCCTCATCCACTCCCAGTTTTTTTCAAGATTTCTCTGTTCCACAAGGATCGGGTCCCCTTGGGCCACAGTGGTTCACTGTTTACACCACCCTGTTACAACAGTACTCCTGAATACAAATTACAGTATCAGGTATACGCGGATGATACACAATTGTATGTGTCTTTTTCAACCAACCATGTATCAACTGATCAAAGTATTGAGTGGTATGATTATTGCATTTGTGAGATTCGTCAGTGGATGAAAGAGAACTTTTCTCCTCAAGGTTTAAAATTAATGAGAAACAGAATTTATTCTGTCATTGGATCCCGACAACAGCCTGTCAAAATAATGTTCTCATATTATTACGATTGGGCGATTCTGACATCACAACGCCGCTAAAGCTCGTAATTAGGTGTTATTTTTGACCATCTCTATCCAAATGATCAGATTTCTACATTTGTCGTTCTGCTGCTCTTTTCACATAACGAACATTGGTATAATAAGAAGATATCTGAGTCCTCGTCCACGGACCAGATTTTGGGCAAGTTTTTTTTTAAAGTTTGGTTGGTCGGTCGGTCAGTCACTTTTGTTTGGCCTTCACAAAATCAGATTGGCTCGGCTCATCGTATTCAAATGCCCGCTGAAACTCCTTGGTCACTTTAACTTAAGAGACGTCTCATCTCACTCCTGTTTGAAGGTTACATTGGTTGCCCGTTTGATTATAGAAGTTGTACAAACTGCTGCTTATTCCTATAAGTCACTTATGTCTTGTTGCTCGAATATATTAGTTGTCTTCTCAAACCATACAATCCCACTCGGACGCTCCGTTCCAAAAACATGTCTTTTGCTTTGTGAACCTCGTTCGAAACCATTCCCCTGGGGGGATAGGGCTTTTTCTATTGCTGCTCCACGTCTCTGGAATGCTCTGCCCTTAGATGTTAGAACTAGCCCATCTCTAACTCACTTTAAGGCTGTTTTGAAACTCATCTGATGAAAGAAGCATTTGCTTAACGGTTTTTTTTCTCATTTCGTGCTTATTTACCTCTGCTTTGCATGTATTGTGTTATTTTTTTGTATTGTGTTCATGTTTATGGTTAAATTGCTATTGTTCTGCTGCTCGCCTTGATCCGCATTTTTTGGTGGATTTGTGCGCAAAGCATAAATCCACTTTATTATATTATTATTATTAGTATGATGGTGCTGGGCTAGGGACCATGCAATCCCTACCAATTTTTTTATTGACCACTTTCATCAGCTCCCCGACTGAAAATTCCCCTAACACTGGTAGACCAAACTAAGGGGGAATGGCCCATGGCTACCCTCCGTTTGCCCATGGCCCTGCCATGCTCGTGGTTTCTTAAATTTATTTTCACTACCCATTTGATCACAAGTCACATGTGGCACATTAACATGCTTTATTATTGGGATTAAAAGTTGAAACAAAACAAGTTGGCTTGAGGGGAATCCATTAAATATTTGTGATATTTGGATTTATGAAGTCTGCAATTCAATGCTTCGGGTTGCCATTCTCTTTTTTTTTTCTTTCTTCTTTCTTTCTCCCCTTTTTCTCTGTTTTATCTTCTCTTTCCCTCTCTCCTCTCTCTCTCTCTCCTCTCCTTCCTCTTTCTCGCTCCTCTCTTTTTTTTCTTTCCGTCTCTTCTTTTTGATGGGGATCTCTGGGGGGGGGGGGGGTGTTCCACCCCCTCCAACCCCCCATGGCGACGGGCCTTCCCATTTACAGCAGGTATGTTGTCCCAATATTGACTGAATTACCCCCTGGGGGTCTACTGTCCGATTTGATTTTGGTTATACATGGGTATATGATGTATTTTATCCAATCAGAGACATGGGTCTAAACGCTTACAGGATTGTAGAGACATATTGAAGACATATTTTGATTGGTTAACTCACGGTTATAATGACCCACTCAGAGATATGGTAAGAAAGGTGGTCGTCCTCAGGGGGTTAAAGTCTCCAACTTCTTGACAAAAACATCAGTTAAACCTCTGGATTAATTGTAATTTATATACTATTGCTTTCGCTATAAAAAAGCGCGTTGGTAAATGACAGCGTAGGTCTCCTTATCTCTTATTCAAGATTTATTGGATATACATGATTGAGTACACCTAGTGTATTGGAATTGTCTTTCTAGAAGCTTATCTGATCAATCTGATGTTGTATTTTCAACAAGGTTCACGGCCACTGCAGATGCCACAACCCACGGATTTAAATTCAGTGTGATTTAATTCTGAGTTGTAAAGAGTTCACTTAGTTTTGACCTATAATCATGCCAGACTCGCATTTGAGATAGCCGGTATCAGTTTGGTGTACCATTTTTAGTTTTATAGCTATTTTCGTCTAAAACATCATAAAGCAAAGCTAAAATTATTTTGATAATGAATGCTAGTTCTTATCTTGATACTGCTCAAGTGCATACCTGTAACCCATTGCTAAATTCGTGAAAAGGATTTCAAATTTGTGATTACCTATTTAAAAAAAAACATCCCAAAAGCTATAACAGAGATGTCCATTGGGGTGAATAATATAACCAGTCACAAATGGCTGGAACTGATAAATGTGTGAATTTTTGGTCAAACTAAACAACAATTCGGAAATCAAGGAAGAAAAATCCTGAGTCTATTGGGGTGATAGCTTGTTGTTGATAACTTGAGAATACTTCTTTGCTAATGGAATTCAATGTTCATCCACATTGCAAAGCTTCCGAATTCGGAAGACCTCATGTCCCAAAACTTTCAGAGGGATAATGTAACAGGGGTTTAGAAATAGTCTGTTTCAGTAAAAGTGATTTTTTAAAGTTCATTTAGGATGTCTCCATAATTTGAGCTGGGGGTTTCATTTTTCCTTTTGGCACGTTTCTGCAGTCCTATTGGTGTTCTGCAAGTGACGTCACGTCGTTTACACTACGGAATTTTCAAACACCCTTGGGAGATCTGCTGCATGATAACAGTGCAATTGGTGCACCTCGTTTTTCTTCTTCCAGGGGAGTCGACCGATCTCTCGATTTGGGCATCCGGCAATTTCAAATGGTACTTTAAGGGATTCTTAATGTGTTTGTTCCTATCCCAAGTGACATTACCAAATCACATCTTAAACCTTTTGTTCAAAAGATCTTAGTGATATCATGTAATTAGAAAAAAATTATTGACGTCAAAATCCTTTTAGGTTAGTGATTACCTTGGTTTGCTGACTTATATACCCAGCCAATAGCACTCATTTAAAAATTTAAAACAATATACTGCAATGACTCTGCCACAGGCAGGCAGAGCTGTTGTCAGCTATGCGGTATGCATTACAGTTCTGGTGTAACCCTGAACATCCTTATTTTGTACGTATATGGAAGGAGATCTGTGCTTAAGACTGGTGGTGCCGTTTACTGCATTTTGCTCTTTTGCCCGTGTCCGGAGATCTTTTCACATGCGTGATTGGGAATCTTGGATTTATCCTTCAATCGCTCAACAGCAACCCAGAGACCACTTTATTTACAAATGCAAACTCTACTACTCAAGTACATACTATGTCAAGTACAAACTATAGTGCACCCTAACCATGCTTTTACTTCAATGCATTTCGACCGACTCATCACTTTCAATCAAAAAAATCACCCGATATTATGCCGTTTGTCACCCATCCCAAGTGGCCAATCGCCAACTCTCAAACGGGCCCACAAAACTAGCAGCCATTGGATTTTTTTCTGCTTCTCTCTTTTGCTCTCATCATCGGTGATATCATTTCTAAATTTTGATCTCTTCCCATGGTGATAGATAGGTGCGTTGTGACTTTTCAAATTTCTCTCCCTCTTCAGACCCATCTTCTTCTTAGTAGTACTAGCCTTCACACTGCACTAGATGTCAAAAGGCTCCCTTTTTCATGCCGCAGACAAAATAAAGCCCTCAAACAGAGAATGGCTGTTCACTTCATCAAAACCCATCATGCCCTCTGTAGTGTTACCACGGGCTATTCAGCAGGGTGGTCGAAACCACATCAGCAGCGCCACCAGACGTTGGTTTGTTCTAATACGCCATGTTTCTGCCTCTTGATCCCAGCACCTGTACTGGCATTGTTGCTTCAATGATGGATAGGGAAGAAGACTGTAACTGCACTGGAAGTATCAAAACTATGATTCTGATTCTGATAATCTCCATCTCCACCATTTGTAAATCCAGAATCCTGTTTATCTATGCATTGATGAACAGAGATTTTCGAAAGAATGTGCTAAGCTAATTCAAAATCAGTAAGTGATACTGGAGAAATATTCATACTCTCACTCTCTCACTCACTCACACTCTCCCTCTCATCTCTCCCCCCCCCTCTCTCTCTCTCTCTCTCTCTCCCCTCCCTCCCTCCCTCCCTCCCTCGCACACTCCGCTAACACCCAATCCCTCCCTCGGTCAGACGCTGGACAATTGAGTACGACCCAACATTATCATAAGCATTTCAGCATCAGTATTGCTGAGCATCATAGAGAGATTTGGTACTGCATCCCCTTAGTCATAACACAGTCTCAAAACAGAGGATGCTGGTGCCCTTTTCTGAAAAATTCAGAAATAACTCAAAAGCCCAAGTGGCTAAACTGCATTGGGACAACTCCGACATAATAGTATTCCTCATTTACCTGCTTCATTAGTTATTAACAAGATACTGCTGTGGGCCACTTCCTTTATGCCAAAGAAGAAATGGCAATTTTTTACCTCGATATGGCCAATACTCATTTTATTATTGACACGCAAATGGCCACTATAAGACATGGTGTGACTGCTGTCATCATAGATGACTCCCAATTCAGTATCGACCTTTAGATTTCAAGGTTTATGTGGTGCAGATTCAATATAGGGAGGGCGGGCTGTGTAGGGGCTTATCCACTCGCCTTTCACAATGCGGCCCGGTTCAATCCCTGCTAAACCGTGTCTCACTTGAACTTTGGTTGCCGATCCATACACACGTCCTCGCAAGGTTTTCTCCAGTAGCTTTGACAACGTCATAGCCCGGGCGAAGCCGGGCTAGGAGCCTAAGTACATGGATATCGCAGGGTTTTTTCCGACGCAAACCTGTTGGGAAAAAAAGTTTTACAAATCCTTCCCTTATATCGCCTCCTATTGGTATATTCCGAATCCCTGGGTGTTATTATCACGACTAATAATTATTAGGACAAAAAATTAAGCAAATACTGATGTATTATAAACAGTTTTTCTACAAGTGTTTCGATGTTAGAAACTGTTAAGGGCATTTTAGTATACTTCAGTGCCTTCAATTTTCTTTCATTTTGCGCCAGTTTTTGACGCCAAACTCCTCGTTATGTACACTGACATAAACTGCAAATCCTTAAAAATAAGAAATCGTGACATTTGGTATGGATTTGTATTAAAGTGAGTAAATGCCAGTTTTAAAGATGTGTGATGGACCCCGTAAATAGCTATATACTTTACTGCTCTGACCTAGTACACGACACAACCCATATGGGAGTGTTCTAGTCGAGCAACCTCGGACCTAGGTGTGCCCCCCTCCGGAACTTCGGTTTCCTCCTGCTCCTAAAATCCGGCCTTCTTCCCATATTGCCTTCCTTGTCGTTCTTGATTTACTCGTTGTGTTGTAGCAGCCTAAGGCGCTCCACAACGGCGTCGCCTGAGCACTGTCGGTGGGGATTTGTCTCGCGTTATAAGAATTAAATATTATATTATATTATTATGAGACAAAATGCCCTAACTTTTCCACACCTGCCTGAAAGTTAGGCAGTATTTTCATGCACTCTGTACCTCTCATAACCCTGACCAACTGCATACATAACAAAAAATGCTTGATTGTGAAAAAATGTCTTGTCCTCTATACCTCTGGTTGAAATGGGAATTAACATCAACTAACAATAAAACTTATTCCCATACAAGCTAAATCAAACCCGAACAAGCTATAAGCAAGCTCAAACCAAAAGAAGAACAAGCAACCACTTGGATCCACAAGCACTTAAAAGCTAAGTACTTCACATGAGTGGCTCTCAAGTGGTTCTATTGTTGTTACCAGTGCCTTGGTTATTTTATAGCTTGCTTATAACTTGCGTCAGCTTGCTATGGGTGATTGCTAAGTGCTTGCTTGCCTATGTGCTTTGTTTCTGCTTGTTTCACCTTATTAAGAGGGAATGGTATTGTTATCTGCAGTTATTCCCTTTCATTCAGTGAAATTAACAGATGATTTTTCAAACAAAACCCAAGCCTTTATGTTAGCACGTTGACTCTGAATGTCGTAATGACGCCGGTGGGATATTCATTGGCTGCAGCATTAACTCGCCAGCAAGTGATTTAAATCGTACGTCAGAATTTCACAACCTTTTTGTCCCGAACCCATTTCTTGACATTAGCTTGCGGCGACCCCCCTTACTGGGCAAAATAATATATTCTCATCAAAAGAATTTTGACCAGTCAAGAAAAAATTGAAGGTGTTGTGGAGCCCAGTGGCAAGCCATTTTTTCAAGCCATGCAGGGACGGGTCGTTGCAACAAGGTCGGCCTATATATCTAACAACCGGAAGCTCTTGAATCTACTGACGACCGTGAAGCAGGCATCCTTAAAATTTCAGTTGTGGCATTCCAATGGCATATGGTTGCTCTCCATCCTAAAACAAGTTCGCACGAAGTGTGCAAAAATAACCACTAATTTCATTAACACTCGTGTTCATTTTGGTCTTTGAACAGTCCTGTAAGTGACAAGTTATACTGGATTTGCCATGCGAAGCGTCGTCCCTATGAGTCATGTCTTACCCTTTGTGACCCTTCTAATGAGAGGTTCCACTCCTCCTATCCCGTGCTGATCGATTAAGCCTCATTGTTTGGATTAAGCAAGTAAGCTCCTTCATTCCAACAAATTCCAACGCAGGAAACTTTTAATCAAATACAATTCTATTGATTACAAACACTTGCAATCAGTTTTGGCTTGCTTGACATGACTTATTTCATTATTTGATTGTCCGAGTTCAATTTTGGTCTTTGAACAGCCTGTAAATGACAATTTATACTGATTTGCGCGCGAAGTGCGCAGAAATTTTACTAATTCAAATACATATTCAAATTGATTAATTAAACCTGTGCAAAATCAGTTTGGCTTGCTTGACATATTAATTATCTTAATTTGCCTTTCTGTTCCTCCTATCCTTTTAGACAGTCTTTCATTTTCATTTCTATTACTTCGGCGACGCCATCTTATGGTCCGCCACCCCAAAAGGGGTCCGACCCCCCCAGGTTGGGAAACCTTGCGCTAGGTTTAAAACGACAA
Source organism: Ophioderma brevispina (assembly GCA_023653785.1). NCBI lineage: Eukaryota > Metazoa > Echinodermata > Ophiuroidea > Amphilepidida > Ophiodermatidae > Ophioderma > Ophioderma brevispina. The sequence continues at coordinate 15,324 of JAMKCH010055438.1, read as the reverse complement.
TGTCATGTTCACCCTCGTATGTAAGCGGCGTCCCATTGGTCACTAACGTTCACGTGACATGTATAAACAAAGTTATACATGACCGCTGTTGACGAATGCCAAAAGTGGTAAAAATCCTGCAGTATCTGTGCTGAATTTTATATTAAATAATTTAATTTTGTAAGTAATAGCAGAAAGTACGGTGAAACAATGAACGGGTTCATTCTAGTATTTTGTGGATGAACGCTGTTTATATGCCCGAGGGCAACACGAGGTGGGCAGAAACAAGCGTTCATACACAAAATACTGTGATTAGTAAAGCCTCCGGCATAACGCCTTTCATGTATACCTCGTATGTATCGGCGTACGCGATTGGTCATGACGCGTCACATGACCGTGTATAATTCCCCGTTCATACATGGCTGCCGTGACGAACATCGAAAGTGGTCAAAAAATCATGCAATTTCCGACTGAATTTGATATGTAATGATGTAATTTTGTAGTAATAGTTAGTAAACGATAGCATCAAGATTCTGTGGCTTACTCCAGATTTGTGGTGTGTGAGTTGTACAATGAGGGGAAACCACTTATAGGTAGGCCTAACGGCACCAACGGCATCCTTAAGTGACAATTCCCCATATCCTAACGTCCCTAACCAAACTGCATTTTTTTCCACTTTTCGAAAATCCACGGAGCTGACCCGGCTTGTTTTTAGGGAGAAATTGGCCCCTAGATCTAAAAATAATGCTACAAACTTTTTTGCGGTGATCGTCAAGGTATGTAGTCCTTTTCCCGAAAAGGATGTTAGGGAAAGGGCCTTATCCAGGGAAATCTTCATTTGTTAATGCCAAACAAAAAATCAAGTTTGTGTTTCCAGTCGTAAAACCTAAATGTAAACTGCACTCTTCATTTTAATTTTAAACAATAAATTGAAAGGGTTTCCCCCAAATTGCTCAAATTGCTAAATGGCAAGTCAAAGACAGTTGCAATCATACTTGATTGTCTCATTATTATTTTATAAAACAAAAATATTGGATTGGAGCACTTGGAAATCTTACATTTCTGTTTTTGTCTAAAATGCAAGCTCCTCAGTCATAAAAGAACAACCAACTATGGTAAATGCTTCCAAATTAAATGTATGTGGCCTACTAATGGCAACAAACTTGAATCCCCTGCTGATGCCACTACTCCATCACCACCCATCGCCCAACCCATTGGATCCCTGTATCCTCAGGTCCTGACTACCCCCCACCATCAACCAACACTCCACCACAACCAGGAATACTGACTTTGTCCTGCCTATGTCAACCCCACTGATTTTCAGTACTCCACCATCATACAGGGGCAGCAAAACGCTACAAGACTATTAAATATAGGTTAAAAAAAATAATTTTAGCAGCCATTTATTGCTAAGGTGTATATCAGGGAATAAACAGTAAAATTTAGAGGACATTGAGGAATAGGAAGGTCTTGTGTATGTCCCAGGCCATGGAGATTAGTAACAGAAATTAACTTCAGTACAATACACATTAACTGCTGTTTTCTCAACTTATTGAGAATTTAAAATATGCACTTTCTTCCATTTTGACATCTTCCCTCCCCAATTTTTCTTCAATTTTCCAGAAATTGCAGAAGCACAACTACATCCTCACGGTCCAATGGTCAAGAGTTATTAAACCCTGATCTATTTTTGAAGCTAATTGCATTTGTAATAGGCATTCCCTCCTGTCAGCCACCATTCTACCAATCAACCATTTTTTTTAGAAAACTTGCCCACCTGTCAACCACAGATTCATGAAAAGTAGTATTCACTGGCCTGTCCAAACTAAGTACTTATAAAATTTTGTCAGTACATAATCTCCTGCAACTTTTGGTCTTTGTTTTTTTTTTTCAATTTGGGCTTTCTTATAAACCTGTACCGGGAGGGGGGAATTTGAGTTGAGCCCAAAACATGGTGTCTCCGAAACTAGTTGGTCCAGAAAATTTCAGAAAATAGCTGCGATCTCCCTCTATTTCTAGCCCTTTTTCGAGGAGTTTTGAAGAAAATTTGGTATAATTGAACTTTGACATGCCAGTAGGGTCTCTGGAAATGAATTGGTTTCTAAATGGGAGGTCACTGGAACTGAAAACGAGCCTGAAAATGATGGACCTTATAGCGTGGAACCATGACACAAGGCACGGTATAAACTTCATAAAAAAGCGTAGGTGCAATGATAGGGGAACTAAGATCCTTGGCATAATAGAAACCTAGAATACCTAACTGTAAATCTCCCGTGGTGTTTGCAATTGTGAAAGTTGCACATTTAGCGTAAATTTGGGATCGTTTAATGCACACATCACAGACTATAATTGTCGAATTCAACTAACTGTACGATAAGAAAGTCCCCGTTTTTTCCAAAGGAGCACCGCAACGTAAACTTAATACCCCTGGGGAAGGGGGCGGACAGGAAGCGTCGTTTTTTAAAACCGAAAATGATAATCTTATTAAGGAACGCCTATTATAGAGCTTTCGGTTATGTAAGATTTTACTTTTTAGCTGATAAATAATACCAATAAAGTAAATGTGATTCGTTTAAAACCAAATTGAGAGGTAAAAAACTGATAAATGTTTAATCTAGGAATCTGAGTTAGGCCTAACATAAAAACGTATTAATCTCACCAGCTTTTTTATGGCATTGCATTTGGTAAATGGGTTTCTTAAATTTTGGAAATTGGTGTAGGTGTGTTTATTTGGGTGCATGTGAATTGGGTGGGTGAATATTTTGTTTTGGGCTCCGTGCTAACTGTTGATACAAATCCTGACCAATAGGCCCATATGATAAGGATGGGGACTAGGTGAACTCAATTAACATTTTAAGGTTACAACCATTGCTATTTAGTAATCACACAAATGAAATATAATTTTTTTACACCATTTTATTACGTTTCACGCAACTTTCTATGCTCTGAAAATGTCGCTGGGAGGGTACTCCCCCTGCCACTTCCTCGGTAGCTACGCCAATGATTTTGGACTAATATTTCAAGATTTGGAGGTATGTGGAATCAGATTGGAACAAGAACAACTTTATGACATGATAAGCGAGTCTCTGTAACTGAATGATGGCGGGACTGCCCATCCTCCTGACTTTCCGCCCCATCTGGGTTTATTCATGCAAGTTTCTAACCAAATCTTTTATATATTCTTGGTAACCAGGAATTGTGATTTTGATAAATCTTTTTGGTGTACGCATTGTCACTGTTTTAGTATGGGGTGAAGGAATTTTAAATACCTTTATTTTTTTTTTTTTTTTTTTTTTTTAATGAATAATTTTAAAACTCGAAAAAATGATTAAGAGCAAACACCAGGTACAGACGTTTGATATGGGCAAGGTTGTAGCCCAGGGGCCAAGGATTTCAGATTTTTATAGAAGTTGACCTTCCCCAAAAATTGGTTGGCAAAATTTGCCTTCCGTATTTTTCATGTGAGATAGAGCTCTTTCAAATACAGATTTTTCCAGAAAAAATGGACAAACTTCCCGTCTGACAGCCCCATTTTAAGTACTGTCTGTAATAAACTAAGTCCTATAGTGTATTTTTTTAAAGTACATGGAAAGTTCAAGGCCTAATTTTTAAAGCTTGAAACTTCAAAACAACCGCGATAACAATACATTTTGTTGGTTTATTCCATCCCTTTGCAAAAAAAACACCGTTTGCAGTTAAGTAGTTACTAAACTACCTTCAGAGACTTTAGCATACAGCAAAACTGTGGATTGGCGCTAGGAAGGGCATCCGTCCATAAAATCTTTTTTAATCCGGCCACCCCCACAGACGGGGACAAAACCGGATTTAAATGTTGGTTTAACTAACTAACTAACCAACCAAACATGAATGGTTTAAATGAAAATATTATTTGAAGTGAACTACCGTAAGTCGGGAAGAACCACGATGTCGAAACCAGTTTTAACAGGCATTATAAATTGAAAATCTTTCAATCTATGTTCTTTTCTTCACTCTGAAAAGATATGTCCTCTTTCCCTAACTTAATGGTGTTCTCTATTTACTTTTTTTATTTCCCTAATATACTGAAAATCGGGAATTTGCTAGCAAAACCGGAAGTCTCCCGCAGAAAACGGGAAGAGTTTGGCATCTCTGATTTCCAACCCTCATTACAACACACATAATTATAGTGCCCTAACGTGTTTCCAATGAAGGAATATGAACCAGCCAAAATGTCCAATGAAGCTGCTAAAATGCATTTTTCTTCAGACTTATTTGCCGCATATCCATTACTCCAGGACTCTTTTTTCCTTGGGAGTCAAGTATAATTTTTCTTGTCATACCTTCCAGCTGAAATTGCCTTGCAACGTTTTCCACTGGCAGAAATACCTATAGTTTTTATAATGCCACAAAAAACCACCAAATATTTATAAGAAATCATTACACATGGGTTCGTTTTTTTTCTCTTGTGTAAACCTTAGACCTGGGTTTTTTTTTATGCGAAATCCTCAGACATGCGTTTCAATTTTGAAAACTGACTCAACTTGCTAAAATGACAAAATTTTGAAAAGGGTAGTATTTATTGCATGTAAAATCCCTTAGAAATGGGTATATCTTTTCTACCTCCAAAACAAATTGAGGCCCGTTTTTTTCTGGACATATTATTCTTATGCATTTTCGGTAATATTTTAACGAACTACAAGACTCTCGCTTCCTGTTTAGTACATCTAAAAAAAAACCAGAGAAAGTCCAGAGAGGATGAATTAATGGAATAATTAGGTTTGGTCTCCAGGACCAGAACCCCCACCATGCATGGGTCAGGGGAAAAATAAACTTAAAACCACCGGAACACAAGACTATTTGTACGTATTACAATAAATTTATAACAGAAAAAAAACATCAGCCATATTTCTCTAATATGTAAATATTTGGATCTTTGATTTGGACAAATAACAAATTAGTTTAAAAGTATTTCATTTGTTCAAGCGGCGGTTTACGAATGGCATTTTTGACAAAAATCAAATGTCATTTCCGCCGCATCAAAATTTGAAAGCCTTTTATTTTCGATTTTATTTGCAAGTAATGTTGTTCTATCAAAAAAGAAAGAAAAAGAAAAAAATAATATGTTTTTTGAAAAAAACTTTTTAGGGTATGATTTTGATTTTGGAGCCATTTTAAACCGGCGTTTTTCAAAAAATTTGATTTACGTACTGAAGAAATTTGCCACTTTTAGACTCAAGTGCCTCAAGATAGAAACGTTCATTAGAAAAAATATGTAAATGATTCAAAATCGATATTTCTTTTATAACTACTACTTGACAGTACAATATGATTTGCAACTGTTTGCCTTGCCATTTATTGATTTGCGCCATTTTCTGGGGAATCCTTCTAAAAAAATAAAAATCGCATTTGTTTTTTGGAATACTGGAAACAACCTTGATTTTTTGGCCTTATGGCCCTTCATATGTGGTTGGTAAGTTAACCAAATATCTGCCCCGCTAAACCTTGATCAATGCACCTTCTCACTTAGAAAAACAAGAGATCTAAAAATGAGTGCGCATTAATGTAAATTGCCCTAGCCTAGCCCTCGCTGATAAAACAAAATATCAACGGGTTAGCAGAAATCACTTAGCCTCACCTATTTTTTTTTGTTGCTTTTTTATCACGTGCTTCGTATAACCTAAAAAGTTCTCATTTCTATATCACTTTATAAACAACAGCAATTGCTAGCTGATTGTTTTTGTCTTAAAATATATTTTTCATAGAAATGCGTATTTTTCGCATTTGAGTATATAATGATTAATCTTAAGCTTGATAATGTGTCAAAATTGCAAAAAAAAAAAATACTTAGCTTATTTGGTACTAATACTTGATAGAATTTTTTGTCATAATACTTTTGCACTGCTTCATAAAAATAATTTGTCATGGTAGATTAAAAATTATGATTAAAACTTTTCTCTAGCTTTTCCTGCAAAAAATCGATTGTTTTCTATTGACCGTTTGCACTAAATTAAGATTTTTTTTGTACTAATTTGCGGGCAGCGTTGACTTTGAAATTATAAGCCGCTCAAACCAAATAAATCCATTTTTGAGTTTGAAAGTAAAGCAAGCATGTAGGCCAATTTACGTATATTGGGTTTGAACGCACCGCAATGATCATGTTGCCAGATTTTGTTCTTGATTGGGGGAATTATGTAGCTGGTGTCCCCATCCCAGCGTCTCTAGCGTACCTTATTTTATCCTACTCATTTCCTTTTATTGATATTATAGGTGAGTATAATTATAAATTGATATGTCTAATAAAACAGACCGGTCGAAACGCGTCCAAGAGGTTGAGTTGTCCCGAGGGTCGAATCGACTTTTGATCTTGTGGACCGTATTGGCTTGGCCGAATTGGCTTTGGGTCGAATCATTTGGTACTTGTTATGAATACAAGCTCTTGTATTGGCTGAAGCCGATGATGGCTTTTTTTATTGCATATGACATCATCGATTACCGGCGTGATTTTAACAGGTTATTCAGCGATTTTTGTAGCAGTTTCTCTTAAATTTTCAACTTTTGAATTGGTCACAACCCATGATAATTCGTACCTTTTAAAATTATTTGTTAATATTATTGGGTGTCAACAAATCGTAGTTCCTCGTGAATTGCACCTAACACGCCTCTTTTTCGTGGCTTGTGGTATGGTCCAGCGGTACATAACCATATCCTCCCAATGTGAGAAACCATACTTCCTCCCAATGTGAGAACCCCCTCCCCACCTGTAAAGTAATGTTTGGCTGTCATACCACATTTTTAATTGGTATCTACAAAATTTTTTGAACATTAACCTTAATTTCCAATTCACACACACACACAAACACATGCAATCACACACACAAATGCACACATAGTAGCAACAAAACAATAGTTCATAAAAATGATGAAGTGCATTCAAAGGAGAAAGATCTCATTTTAGTGTATACAAAGAAAACTTTTGAAATATTAAGAGGTAGGTGGTTAAAATACGCAATGTGTGACAAATTCATATGTTATTGCACTACATGTACCTACTAGGATAAAATTACAAGGGCATTGCTATTATAATGAAAAGAAAAACTGGTGTGACAGGGTCTGAGTGACCCCTGGCTATCTATGACCCAAAACAAACATCCAGGCCCAACACACATTGACAGTTAATGACCTTGATGTCAAAAAGGTTCCCTGTTTTCTTGGTAAGAGACACTACTAACAATACATGCAAAGAGTCACCAGACAACTACAGGGAACAAGAGTATTGACTATGTATAACAAGAACTGTGTACAAGTGTTTTACAAGTTGTAACACTTTTCTGTGGGTTTCTTGATAGTTATGCCCTGTTTCTTGAGTGTTAATGGATGCCAAGGGGGTGAGGGTTTGGGCCCTATAGACCTTTTGCTCGACTCCTCCCTATCACTGTTTTGTTTTCATACTGTGTCGTACTATTGGAAATAAAGTATTGATGAACATATTGATCTATCACCCACACTCTGTTATAGAACCTTACTTCTTAAGCAAAAAGTACGGTATACATTGGTTCAGACCAAAATGGGGTACATTTTCGCTCATACTTTCAAACCAAGGTCTTTGGGCCCTAATATTTCACAGGGTAAATGGAAAAATAGTATCTTTCTTCTGACCAAAATGTTGACCCTTCGGTAACATAATGGAGCTTTCTGGGGAGCTATGGCGTCGAGCCATGGACCTTAACAATTCACTGTTACAAATGTTCAACCCGGCCTGAGTGGATAAATCATTCACATATAGTCATTTGCATCACATTAAATAGCAACTGTAAAAACACTATATTTCGGCGAGGTATTTAATTCACGAATTTCGCGAGAACCTCAAATCGCCGAATTAAAAACTCGGAAATAAAACCTCGACGTCCCTGACACCAATGTAACAATGGTAAAAAACTTCAAACAGGGGGGTTGAAGTTTTATTCATAACAATAAGATTTATATCACCCACTTAACAAAGATTCTCCTATGTTTAGAGATGTTTAATTTACATTTCAGTCCCTAATTGTATACTAATATTGGTTTGTCATAAAACTTATATCTCGCTTCCCAACCTATTGTTCATCTCGTCCTTTGTTGGGCGTGTATTTTCGGATGGCGCATCCAAGGGGGGATTGATTAATGATTTCCAGGATCCACACCGAAGTTTCCTTTCACACCGTTGGACCAGCGTGCACTCATATTTTTAAAACGGGGCCGGCCTTGAAATTATCATAATGGTACTTGTATTACGGGACAGCAGGCGCCCAGTTTTGAGTTTTTTATAAGCTTATTTTTCTAACCCTGTCCTAGGTAAATCATAGATCTACTAACGGTTCGTGATCCGCGCGGCAATGGTGCTGTAGACGATAGTGTCGCAACACAAATGATTTACTGGGATGGTTTACACGGACGTAGAGATTTGAAGTTCTTGCCTTACCAGTACGCTTGCTGGACACTGGCTTAAAATAGGAGGAATTCTGGAGTACTGATCTGCACTGACGTTTTGATGGCCATGTGAGTGTCGGGTACATAATTTGTAAGGTGGTGACTAAGTCAAGCATTTTAACTGCAGGTTTTGCATGGAAATCGGTAGTGTAAAACAAGTAACAGGCAGGGAGTTCAAAATTCAGGCAGAGCTTCGCGGCACTTGAGTATCAGTAAAACTTTTGGAATCGCGATTAAATTCCCGCGGAAAATGTGGCTTCTCCGGCAATTCGCGAAATAAAGTACCCGCGAAATTATTAAAGTGTTTTAAGTATGTGATTTTGTTTGTTATTTTGGCCAGAGCCAGCCAACTTTGAAATTACAAATGAGGCTCTGGATGTTGTTGATTAGTTAGGTATTATGAATTTGGTTGTTATACGATTGCTTTGGAAAATTGTACCTTCCACAAAAATGTCCTATGTTCAAACACATTCATTTACATTTGACGTCTACATGTGATGTGCATCGAAAGTATAATTGCATCATTATTCAACAATTTAGAACAATCATGGACGGGTCACTGACAACGTAGAAATTTCATATTAAATACTTGAATAAAAGGGTTTTACTTGAATATTCATTTAAATATTGATTTTATATATGTATGTATTTGTTCAAGTAGATAGTATAATTTTAAGAACAGAAACAATACATTTGACAAAATCAAAAAGTGATTTTCTCAAATATTATGAAACGTTCTCACTACCCTGGATGCAACACGGCACAAATATGTTAAACACTACTAAGAGAAGCTTCCAGGCCATGGCCCTTACTTGTTGTGGTATACCTGACCGCTACGTTTCTTAGTGATCGGCAAAGGAAGGAATATGATTAAACACGCAAACAATTAGCGATTTAGCCGACTTGTTTAATCTTAACATCAATAAGAACAATAAAACACCGCAAAAAAAAGAAAGTTTGCGCTCAGCCCGGAGCCTAGTGTCAAATTGTATCTGATCAGGTTATGATGATGTTATCTAAATAGATTATTGGGAGAAGGAAGTTTGTTAGCTATAAATTGATACTCTATTGGCTACCAAAGACTTGGGATAATGTTCACCATAAAAAATACTTTATAGCAAATTAGAGTTTACATTTGCTCTTCCAATATGCCCATAAGTAAATTTTACAGATCAAACAAAGTATACTGTTCAAGGTGCCATATATACAATTGTACTAAGGATTATAAACAGATACCATAGAAACTTGCTTAAATACGTCCTAAAATACTTTAATATAAGGCCCATGAAGTCAATTCCAAGTTTATCGTACGTTTTTTTTCTGGGTTGATAGTTGACTTTTTCATTTTTATTTATTTCATCATATTGCATTTTGACCTAAAATATGTGCAAATGGAAATGCGCCCAAAGAAATTTTACGAAGGTAGGAGCCGCAGAAAAGGAGACTGGTTGTTGCTGTTATCCAACAACAAATATGTGTCCAATTGCTTAAACATGTTGAAACCGAGAGATTTGAAAAAAATTGAATATTTGGGCAATCTCCACATTTTGACGCCAGGGTATACAATGTACCTAGTCTCCAAAAAGCGATGCGGGCGGGTAACGATAAACTCAGAATCAACTTTCATGCGCCTAACATGGCATCATAGAAAACCCAATCTGTTTGAACATGCCACAATATAGATTAACATGGCACACAGACAATCTTGAGGAAGATATACACTATACTTATAAAATGGTCTTTATCCATTATGGGCAGTACAGGTATGTTTGATGGAATATGGAGTGAGAGTTGGAACATCGCACTCGTTTTGTGACGCGTTAATTGGCGCAAGAAGAATGCGCCGAACCTCCGAGTAGCTTTGTTGCGCGTACAAGAGGTGTGCGTATCTCCTGTCCACAAGTAATTTTTAATACCATTGTAACGTTTCTAGATGTTGGTTCTTAATATGGTAAATGTAAATGGCCTGTGAATGTTGTTAATTTGATGTAGATGTGAATAAATGTCACATTGATTGTTTTTTTATTTTTTAAATAACTTTAGGGATTGGTGCTAGAGTATGCAGTAATGGTCAGAAGAATGCCGCCGCCGAACCTCCGGTAGCTGTTGCGATTACCAAGAGGGTGTGCGGATTCCTGTCCAAGTAATTTGTAATCCCACTGTAGTTAAACTGTTCTAGAAATTGTTGGTCTCTAAAAATGGTAACTGCCTGTGAAGTTGTAAATTTGATGTAGATGTGAATAAATGTAACATTTGTTTTTTATTTTTTAAATAACGTTAGGATGCAGTAATGGTCGAAGAATGCGCCGAACCTCCGCGAGATTGTTGCGCTTACAAGAGGTGTGCCGGTATTCCTGTCAAGTAATTTTGAATCCCACTGTAGTTACAGATTCTTAGAAATTGTTGGTTCTCTAAATATGGTAAAGTAAATGCCTGTGAAGTTGTAAAAATTTGAGTGTAGATGTGAATAATGTAACATTGTTTTTTATTTTTTTTAAAAACTTTAGGGCTGCAGAAATCTCTAAAATTGAAGCTTTATATTAAACTCACTTTCTTTCGAAAGGTAAATTACCTGGGAAATGTTGTTAAATTTGATGTAGATGTGAATAAATGTAAATTTGTTCTTTGTTAACTAACTGCAGGATGCAGATAAGAAATCTCTAAAATTGTAGCTTTATATTACTCAGAGTGAAACACTGCTGTTTCTTGTATGATCAGGTGATTAATTAGCAGCTAATAAGTAATTGTTCCATTTTTAATGTCTAGCTAATGAGAGCCATGGATTTGAATGTCTTTACTTTAAGCCGGTAACGTTCACAGACATATAAGCCAAGCAGGCCAGGCAAACCATAGCCGGCATGGGGGAGCAAACTGCTCATAACCGGGAGCGCAGGACTGACGTCACATCGCCGTGAAAATGAAAACAAAGGGGAAGCCCAGGGAATCACCGAATCGCAGTGAAAACACAAACTGCCGCAAAACTGCGTCTCTCTAGGTTACTTGCACATCGCATGGACCTAGCGTTGCAGCGTTGAATCGAGTTAGGCAAGTGGTGGGGCAAGTTTTGTCTGAACTCCCAGATGTCCTCTCCAAGTATATTTAAGGTAACATGCTGCATCTTGGTGACAGTGCCCCTAATCAAATCGGCCAAAAAATAGTTACCTGAATTATCATGGAGCAGCATAGTTTAGTGTCTAACAATCACCCTAAATTGTTTATACTGCATTACAAAATTTTAAAATTTCGAAATCGGTTCATTCCGATCTCGATTTTTTCTGTGTATTTTATTTGCGTTACCATTGCCGTTTTCGACAGACAGAATGCGCCAGAAAGTAGCAGATCGATTTAGGTAACCACTAAAATGACCAAAATAGTAAGAAAACAACACGATTATTCTCTAGAGCAGCAGAAATTAAATTTAGGCCTTATATTGGATCAAAAAACAAATATTAAATTGTTAGATGTTTGAAAACAGTATTGTTTTCTTAACCCCCGTTATTTGGATAATCTCCTTTTTCCAATGTCGATACGAACAAATGGCAATCTTTGGTGCACAAGATGACCCCAACCAATAATATACACAAAATTTCATTCAGGCGTTCCCTGGTGACGTCATAACACTGACGTCACCGGCGATTCCCATATACTCGTCCTCTTTCACGCAACCCATAGGCTCACTCTTGGGCGACAACCAGTGGGGCTGGGTGTGAAGGGATCAACTTGGAAAAAGGACGATTCCAAATAACGGTTAAGAAAACAATACTGTTTCAAACACAAAGCTCCCTCATATTTGAAATCTACCAGGGTTCCAATGTGATAATAACAAATTGCATCGACAATTGAAAAACCCCTTTTTCCAGAATAGCACAGAAAAAAAACCCCAATTTTTTTAGGGGAGGTAGTTGTCGCCCGAAAGAGGGGACTAACACGATTAGATGAAAACCCAACGTAGAACGAAAACCCGAGGGACTTACCATCAAAGGCGGCTGCGGGTAGCCCGTACCCTTGGACAAAGAAGTGCGAAAGCTACTGAAGGCCTAGGACAAGTAGGCCCACTTTCGCTCCCCGTCCACCACATAAATTAATTCCGGTTAGAGTCCCGGGAATCGATACCTTTTGAAAACTAATCATGCTCACGCGTTCGAGGAAGGCACAAGTGAAAACAGCCGGCCTCGGGTACCAACCTTCAGGATGGTTATGAAGGAATTGGATGAGCGCCAGCCAAAGCAGGTTAAAGATTTGTTCTGGGCGGAGGCCGCGGTGAAATGCAGCAGAACTTGCCACAGCTCTGTGGAATGAGCCGTAGCATGTTCGCCGGTGTTCACCGCATTGGCCCGGTTGATAACCTCGCAGACCCAACGTTCCAGAGTCTCTTTCGAGGCAGCCGTATGCGGATGTCGTGTTATCACAAACAAGCTGCTAACCATACCCACGAAGGGACTTCTACGGGAGCGCGGTAAATTATTTAGAGCTCTTAACGGACACCACAGTCGGTCCTCCCGAACGGAATAACTCCTAACTGACATATCGGTAAGAACAATGGCGGGGCACGAAGTCAAGTCTGTTCGTTTTTCTGAAGGAAAACAGGGCGGGGAAATGGAGAGTGGCACCGAAACGTCCAAACATATGAATTTGCCCACGACAGTGCGGTAACTCAAGGGGCGACGACCGCGCAATAGCCAGGAGGAAAATAGTTTTGGACGTAACGGCGGCCAGACTGCGGAAACACATAGGCTCATGACGGTACACCTGTCAAAGTAAGCTAGCGGCGGTTGGCAAGTCCCATCCAGGCATAACTGGCCTCGTTGGCGACCTGGTGTTAAAAAATGCCAAGTAATGAGAGATTCAAAGACTTCAGCACCTTTACAGTAACAGCCCCAGGACTCGTACCGCGGGTGATCCTGATCGCCGACCTGTAATGTCTGATTGTTTCGTGTCTAGGCCACTACTGAATCAAAGAATTCAGGAAGTCTCGATTGGCGAAAAGAGGAAGTGGCCGACAATTTTTTTTCAGTCCTGCACCACTTAGTGAAGACCCCGCCACCGTCCAAAATAAGTGAAGTGTGTGGACCTTCGCCACCCTCTGGCCGCCAGATCGGCCGCGTCACGAGAAAGGTCCTGCGTCTGGAAACGCTTCATGACAGCGGCCAAGCGGTCAGTGAAGCGTCACCAGATTCGTCTGGGCATCCGCAGGATTCTCACCAACAGGACATGTGAGTCCCGCGGGAGCGTCCGCGGTATCCCTGCAAGCAGGTTCACCAGCGGACGAAACCACGGCTGACGAGGCCAGAAGGGGGCCATGAGTATTACGTCGCAGTCGACCCTTCCGACCATGTCTACCACTCGTGGTATGAGTGGGATCGGGGGGAAGGCGTAAGCCTTCATCCCCGACCAGTCCAGTGAAAGAGCATCCAACGCCCATGCTCCGGGATCTCGTCCCAGGGAGCACTGAGTACGTTGGAAGCTTGGCATTTCTGGCGGACGCAAATAGATCTATCGACGGGCGATCGAGGACCCGGAAGATCTGTTGCGCTACCCGATGAGACGGACCACTCCAGAGAAGTGGTCCCGCCCCTGGATAGACAGTCCGCGGTGACATTGAGAACGCCCAGAATGTGAACAGCAATTAACGTGATCCCCCTCTCGATGCACCACTCGATCAGAAGTCGAGTGTGAAGGCAAAGAGTGGGGGATCTCGTTCCACCCTGCCGGTTGATATACGACACCACCGTGGTGTTGTCGGATCTGATGAGGATCTTGCAACCGGCCACCATGTCCTGGAAGTGACGCAGTGAAAGAATCACCGCCTTCAGTTCCAGGACATTGATGTGAAGAGGCTGATCCGAGGCCGACCAGCGGCCCGAAACAGTCTCGTCCCGAATATGACCGCCCCAGCCCTGACCCGACGCATCTGTGGTCAGAATCAGGTCGGGCTGGGCCGGAGGGAAACCTCCACCAGGACAGAGTGTCCCTCACGATGGCAGTCATCGGGACCAGGTGGTCTACGCTGTCCGTGGACGGGCGATAGTGCGCCAGAAGGTACAGCTAGATTGGGCGCATACGATGCCGACAGTAAGGCATGATGTCCACAAGGCTGGCCATGAGACCCAACACCCGAAGCCAAGCCAGAGCACGAGCCTGGCTGACTCCGGACAGGAGCGTGGCGCATTGAATGACATTGGCAACACGCTCCTTCGTTGGGAAAACACGGCCATTGAGAAGATCCAGCTGCGCCCCCAGAAAAAACTGGGGACTGGCTCAGCTCGAAGTTGGACTTCGACAGGTTCACGATGAACCCCAACTTCGTGACCTCCTGCACCACCCACTTGGTGTGGGCGAGAGCGAGGTCCCTCGTCGGGCTGTAGATCAACCAATCGTCCAGATAGATACAAAGGTTGATCCCCTGCCGTCTGAGAACCGAGCCAACGGCCTTGACCACACGAGTGAAGACTCGCGGCGCCGTGGACAGGCCGAACGGGAGGCACCGAAACTGGTACGCTTCTTGTTCTATCTGGAAGCGTAGCCAGACTTGGTTCTCCTGTTCGATCGGGATGTGGAGGTAGGCATCCTTGAGATCCAGAGATGTTGCCCAACAGTTTTTGATTGGGCAACGGAGAGCATGGGCCAACGTCTCCATCCGAATTTCTTCGGTTTGATGAAGGCGTTGAGCAGCTTCAGATTGAGAATCGGCCGCCAATCGCCCGTCTTCTTGGGAGCTAGAAAGAAGCTCAACCAAAAGCCCCCTCGAGAATCGAGGGGGATCGGGACGATTGCCTGCTTGCGTCGAAGGTCCGCTATCTCTTGAAGCAAGACCTGACGCTTCTCTGGATCTACGGGGAGCCGTGTGACGTTCCTGACAGAATGACGGGGCGGAGGAGCCGTGAACTCCAGACGGTAACC
>JAMKCH010055437.1:0-16962 GCA_023653785.1 Ophioderma brevispina | reverse complement strand
GTTTCCTAAATGTCACGTGTTACAAGAATCGCAGGAACACGATCTATAGCACATAACAAAAGTTTCCATTTCCCAATGTATTGACTTCCGGACTAATTATGCGTTTAAACACTAAACACTCCGCTAAAAACGGCATGAACATCCTCACCGATTATAGTAATATCGATAATCGATGATATCGAATTCAAGTGCATGATGCATTACTTATTAATCAATCTAATTCACAGGCCTATATTCTAAATGTGTTTTGAATAAAGATGATTACGTACGTACTTGAAATTTTTACGACTTGAGAAAGCTTGAAGTGTAAAAATGGTTACAATATGTATAGCTTGTATACCCTGTCGAGATTAAACAAACCAAACCAAACCCTTAACCAACCTCCCCTGAAAAGCGAAAGCCGAAATTACAACATATATCTATATTTTCTAGGAAAGGCCACCACCCCACCACCACCATACCTATTTCAATTTTTGTGTGAATCTGACATATTGTTTTTAATGTGAGCAGTAATTGCTCACAGGGGGTCCCACACACACAGGGGGGGGGGGGGCAGTACACAGCAGGGGCGGGGTGCACACACCCCCACACACCGCACACACACACACGCACGCACGCGCACATACTCGCTCGCGCACAACAACACAATCGTCGGGTGTATTACATAGTGAAACGGATGTTAAACCCAATACGAGTTTGTTTATGAGAAAATTCGCATTTGAAAATCGCAAATTCTAGAGGTCCTCACACGACCACACCACTTCACATCAATTCAAACAATCACATCCGATTAAGAGCGAAATTAACAACTGGACTTTATTTATCTAGATTCTAATTCTTACTTATAAAATGGATGTACTACATTGGAAAAGTTACCATCATATCCCGTCACACCAAAATTACGTAAATCGGCGATTATGTTCATGACATAGCTGTTTGGCTCTCAATAAGGAAATTGCTCTCAATAAGGATAAGGTCAGCATTACTTCATAATGCTATATATACCACGTATATCGTATTTAACCTAATATCTTGCAACTGTATTCTTACAAATTGTTCATATCTGGCTTATTTTTCAGTCTATTTTCTTTCATTTTGGTTCAATAACCTTGGGAAGTAATATTAGTTTGGCTTTAGTAAAAACAATAACAAATCTATGATTCAATGATTTTAGCAAGGTTAGGTCATCTGGCAATCCTTGCACAATTTTTATTATATATATAAAAAATCCCACATATATATATAATACCCAATTTGTAACTTTTTCAATAGCATCATTTGATGATGTAAAGTCTAACCTATTTCATGGTTAAATCCATGGCTTCCTTTTGGACCCTTATCTACACTGTTTACAGCTGCTACACCAAAGTTGTATGGTCCTTAATCATTCCGATCCCATGTCAGTGATTGTAATGAAAGTGCCATCGGTTTCACACCTCTCGTGACTTCATTAGAGTTATCTGCCGTCGCCAATGTGTACTGATATCTTAGGATTTCACCATTTCTTCCTATCGCCCTGCGGCTCATCCCAGGTGAAATGCACATTGTTGATGGAGATACACTAGACATAATATTCCTGTGGAACTGCTTCTGGGGCTAGAAAAATTGATTTCACTCGTATCAGGTTGGCTTTGTATCACCACCATATATGAAATATCCTATACATTTGGCTAAAATGCTATCAATACAATGTGTCCCCTCCCAAAATGGAGGTACAACAATGGACAAGCTATAACTTTAAAACATTCAATTTACGGCATTTTAAAGGTGTTTATCGTGTCTTTATATAAGTGAACTAATGAATGCGCACTTTTTGATATACATGTGATAATTGTTAAGCACTATTGTAAACCATTTCCACCGATTTATATGGAAACTAAACCTTCAAAATGACGTAGTATCCTGGCTTGGTATCGCTCTCACTATTTGTTACCAATCGTTTACCTTTACTACCACCTTCGCCTTTACATTCACACGCAATGAGAACCTAATAGCAATTTTGTGACATGGATTCTATCCCACATTGCATCGCGGGAAGGGGGTTGGTTGTCTAATCATACAATGTTCCTAGATTAATTTTTCAAGCATGCCATTCATCATCACATCACGTAACTTTCCCCTAACGTCCGTTAACTGCATTTAAATGCACTTTTGAAAAAAAAGAAACTACAGGGTGTCTCAAAAGAACTTACCCTCCAGAAGCGGCCATTTTTTGATTACTTAATTAATTTTTATCTTTGTTTTAGCTTTTTTTTTAAAGTATGTTTTATTTTTGTAACACTGGTGAAAACAAGAAAGAAAACGGTGAAAAATACTAAACAATGACTAATGTCCCTAAAATGATACAAACCTACTTTGTCCACGGCTAGCAATAGCGAGAAACATGTCCAGTGTAATTCTTATTGATTTGTGCACACGTAAGTCCTCAGATTTAATTATTTGCTTATATAGTAAGCCCTAAAAGCACCTAAAATATGCACTTAATTTGTTTCTTCATAATGAAGTGACCTAATCCCCTCACCCGTCTCCAATCATAATGCAAATATGATTAGGTAAGCGCACTTGCAATAATGGCGGTGGGCGGACAGTTTTCTTGGGTAACGTTTGTTGGGTAAACGGGTCAAAGTCCAAGGTTTGGGGGGGGGGTAAATATTTTCCGTCAATAGGGTTCCCAGAAGATGGCAATCAAGGAACATAGAAAAAAAATCTGGAGCTGGCAAGACTCTCAAGGGGCAAGAGAGAGATTGAGAGTAAGAGAACAGGACAATCATCCGTAAATAATGCTGGCATGCAATAGCCAACTGAACATAAACCCGTCCTAGAACTAGCATGGACCCTTGAATTATTGAAGAGTATTATTGCCAGGAGGGGCTAAAACTTTTTTTATGTTGGGGATATTTTCATCCATGGTTTCCTCTGCTAATGAATGAGCCGTTGGCAAAGTAGGTTTTTGCATCATTTTTTAGAAATAGTCCATTGATGTTTTTGGTTTATTTTTTCACCGTTTTCTTTCCTTGATTTCACCATATTTCAAAAATTACACATATTTTCATAATATAAGCTAAACCAGGATAATATTGATTAAGTCACCAAAAATGACCGTTTCTGAAGGGTAACGTTCTTTTTGATACACCCTGTATCACGGAGCGGTCCCCGTGCCTTGGTTAGGGGGAAAGTTGCTCTTATATCTAACACGAAAATAACGCAACCTCACTTTTTTGCGGTGATTTTTCCTCAAGGGACATTAGGATATACGTCAAGCCTTATAAATTGTTAAATATGGACAAATTAAAATAGATTTAAAATAAATCTATTAGCCTTAGATTCAATCATAAAATCCATAATAGATTAGAATTCAAATCACGATTTAAAGTTAAGGTAATCACGTTTAATTTGAAATTCTAACATTGATTTTAAACACATTCTAATAATTAAATTTAAATCCCCTGACATTTATAGTGCAAAGCATATTAATCAAATGGACGCTGAAAACCACTTATAATTTGAAACTGGGGGATTTTCCGCCATTACTACTCATGTTTTCCGCGATTCAATTTTCACCTTGCAAGTTTTTTTTTTCAAATCTTTTTAAAAAAAAAGGCTATATTTTCAGATCCAGGCCGGTACTACGTAATGTGAAAAAAGGTCTAAAAAGCACTAAAAATCAGAAAAAGGGTGCTTTTCTAAATTAGAGCTTACGCATTTAATGGTTTATACACGACATAAAAGTAACGTTGTCCATGAATTATGACACTTTGATGTTAAACCCAAGACCTTCAAATTTCCAAATTGGTAAGTACATTGAAGCACGTAGCAGTGTGCGGTTTGAAAAACCCAGCTTTTAAATTCCTAATGGTGGCACACCTTGCCAGAATTCAGGTCAGAATATAATCCACAGACAAATTATCTCAAGAAATGTAGGAATATGTCACATAAGACAGCATTTACGACATATAGGGAAAGAAACAGAAAAAGAAAGTAATTGTAATGTGATGCTGTGGTCTTAGCAAAGAAATGTTCGTGTTAGAGGCTCAAAATACAATTAATTTCCCTTGGCGGACCCATACTTGTCCCGCTCTTTCCTGGTTGAAACCTAACTTGCTCAAGATATTGTCCCTGGCAATTCCGCACTATCTGTGAAAAAAACCTGAAAAAAACTCTTTGTATTATAAGATTCAATGATATAGTCTATGTTTTTTACTCTTATTTAGGTGTAATACTTGTCATTGATTAATGCCTACCAACAAGCACTAACTTGTCGGGGTAGCTAAAATGCCTACTGATACTTCTTTGGGGGATGCACATTCCAAGCTTGAACTTTAGGGTTCTTTTGAGAATGCTTGGTCACGGATAATACCCCATGGTCGTGACGATCCCCGCCCACCCGGTCAGCCCCAGTTACCCCACCCACGACATTTGGAAGGGCGTACGCCATGGTATCTCCGAGAAATAACGACCCGGGGCCGGGAATTAACGGCGGAACATACAGTAGAACAGAATAGGTAGACAAACTAAGCCTATAATTTCTTAAAAATATAACTTTACTAAAGTAAGCACATACTCAAAATATAATGTACTTGAATTACCACGCTCAGGTGTGTGTGACAGGTACAACGTGAATTCCGGTGCCAGTCAGAGATACTCCTTTATAGGAATGTCCCATACACTGTTAGTTAGAATGCGTCCAAATACTCTGTCCACTGTGAATGATGTCCTCCGTTTGTTACCTTCCTAAAGAAACCGATCAAACCAGATGGTGTTGAACACGTAAGACCGAGGTTGGTAAGTTCATACTTCACAGCGTATCTCTGCCGGACATCACTGGTAACATCCCAAGATACTGTTATCCCTAAAGGTGTATATCAGGCTACACGTAAATTTTGGGCCGGGTCTGGTCGGATGAAAATAACCATAAAAATCATATAACTTATTGTAACGGCAACAAATTCGTTGCTGATCAAAACAGATTCTTAGTGCTTTTTATCAGTAAAAACAGACAAAATATTTCGAGGATTTTTCAAAGATGAAATATTCAAATAAAAATACTAGCAATAATACTTTCCCGGTTTAAATTAAATGCTAATGTGTGTAGTTTATACTAATTACACAGTAAAGGTATGTTACAATTTTTATGTCAACATATTGGTGTAATAAGATGTTAGGGTGTAATGGTTTTTACACAATTTTCTAATATCGTGTTTCTAACCTTATCAACTATCAACTATTTCTCTAACAATGCAAATGCAACCATTGATTGATACTTATTCACTTGGAACCCTTTTGATATGTGGTAAACAAATCGAACAAATTATATACTACTCCCCCCTAAAAAAATCCAACGAATGTTGAAATGGCCATCACCGTGCTCAAACTTGCTTTCAATGAACGCGCCAAGCCACTGGATAATCTCTCAAACTTCCACATCAGGCTTCGTTATCATGCATTACAGACCCTAGCAGTGGCGTAGCCAAGCTTTTTTTCAGGGGGGGGGGGGCAAGATTCCTCCGTGGGGGGGCAATTCCCCCTGCCCCCCCCCCCCCCTGGCTACGCACTGGTACCCGGTCCATAGCAACACTAACGCGAACAACGCCCTGGCATTTATTATTATAATTCCCTACATACCTACATACCTTTTTAATACAGTAATTTTTATATCTTTCTGATTTTTTAGGCGGAGAGTAATTTATAAATGGTTGTACGAGTACGTAAAAATGGGGCCGATAGCTTGGGCAATTTACAAAGCGTGCTGACTTCTCCCCGCCATGTATACTCTAATTCTGTCTACAAGACTAACTTTCGGGAACGTTCGTGACCAGAACAATCACAACGTTTTATTTAAAAATAAGTATTTATTATTTTGTAAAACACATTATGCAGTGCTATGTATTAGAGTTATAAGCCACTCTCAGTCTTGTTAACATACATGCATGTCATATTAACCGGTTTGACAAAATGTTAACTGTCATCGGAAATATCACCAAAATATTTTCAAGATTTTTGTGATATACTATTTCTACGTGTGGGAAAGTGTAGTGCCTAAAGGTATTAAAGGCCGACTCAGCGAATTTTCATGCGAGGCGCCCCTCATTTCCAAAACAAATCAGTGTTTTTTGATGTCCACAATCGCCTTAGCCATCTTATACTGATCACTGTTTGTGATGATGAAATTACTAAGCTAAATCGAATTCCTTCATATAGGAAAATCACACTTTGTTTTTACAATTCCGGAGCCGGAATTTTTGTATACACAGTATCCTATGGACTAATACTACACATAAATGTGTACGGCATTCATAAACGAAAAATCCGATTTCATCTGCAAAATTCGGAATTGATGCATTTTAGGTGACATATCTTTCGTTCCTAGTTGACTATGTGTCATTATTACCCAAAAAAATATATTCGCGAAATCTCTGAGTCAACTTTAATGGTAAGCGGTATTTTCAAGTTACAAACTACCCCCATCAAGAAGAGGTATAGTGTCCTTTAGTGACAAAAAGTACTTGAATTGCGAAGAGTGGAATGAGTTCTGTTTCACTTCACTAAAACTCATGTGACAACCAGTGCACAATTCGTATTGGAAGAATTGCAAAATTGTGGAAAAAAAAAAAAACGCTTTACATCTCTTGCCCCACCCCACAACCCCAAAAATAAAATTATATCCTGGATTGCAAACTCGCATTTTGGAAAAAAAAAAGCCACAGAAGAAAAAAAAATACCATAGCCGACTACAGAATTGTGATGAAAGTGTAGAAAAGAATGACCAAAGAATCAGTTATACCATTTTGCATAATAAGAAAATCTGACACTTCAATTTCGGCTTCAAGTTTACGTAATGACTCACATAGGTGTTTTAGAAAAAGAAACAAGTTAGTGGTGAAATCAATAATGTATGTGTTAGTGGGTTACTGACTTGCATTATAAAACATTGGAATCAGAAACATTGTTTGCTGCCTGAGGGTGACCCTTGCATTATTGAAAGGAATTATGTTATACAAACCAAGTGATGTAAAGTGGGATGAGGAGAGCGTTAGGGGGTACTTGCCTGTGGCGCAAATTACCAAAAAATTCCGGTTCGAATCACTCTGGGCGTAACTGCATGGTGGGAGTGATTCATGTAACTATTTCAATTTCGGATTGATCTGTATTCCAGCTATTGTTAAAGACAAGAATACCACCACAGTGACAGAGGTCACAATATGGACAGGCCCCCAAGATGTACAACAATTCGAAAAACCTGGATTCTCGACCGAAAAAAAACCAGGTTTTTCGAATGTGGACAGTGAGCCTGACATACACAACGGTACATGAACATCGCAGTCAGTGTCGAAGGAAGTGGGGGAAAATCTCTTAAGTCCCAATCCGCCCCAGCCTCCAAAGCGGGTCATGGTAGGAGCGTCCGTATCATGGAAACACGCTACGGACGGTCCGGAAAGTGTGTAGTACTGTGTGTCACAGACTGCAAAAGTACTGCGCGAGAGAAATTAACGTTATCAGGTCGTCATGCGAATGCCATTGCAAATGAAAAACTAAAATCTCAAATATCTCCGGAATACGAAGGGTTCGTTACTATGTTGTGTTTTGAATATGTATCGTAATTGGGTCTGAACCTAGAGAACCTAGCGAGAAAAGTTGAACGGTTTTTTGTTTTTGGGTGTTCGGTTGCCCGGGTACTTCCGGGGATCACAAACACGGAAAAGTGAACACGCAATCGCTACGGGCCGCATTACTTTTCCCACAATGCCTTTCGGTATTATTTTAGTCTTGAGAATTTTAAACGCTGGTTTCAATTTACGCTTTCAATTTTGAAACAGGCTACGATACTTACCGGGACCTCGACGTAGAATATCCACGCGGTCCCGGATCAGCATAGGACCTACTCAGCGGAATATATCTGACACCCCACAGGCCCTTACAATGACTTTTGGATACTCTAAGAAGAAGGAAGTAAATACAAAACAATCAACCAAAATTCATGAAACCAATAAAAAAGCAAATAAACGTTACCTCCGAAAGAGAACTCATGGTCAGTTGAAGGTCCTGAACCGTCATTAGTTTTCTGCTGTCAAACTGGAGTACATAGGCTGCTACAAACCTTGTGGGATGGTAATGGTAATGACGTGTCACTGGTTTCCCCAATGGTTCACTTCTGTCCATCATTGTTGTTCAGTGCATATTAATAGCGCAGCATATCACCATTGCGATGTGAAAAACGGTATTGCATTCCAAGCAAATCGTAGTTATTTATCGGAAGTAGATATAACGTAACATTGGTGGAAAGCACTTGGGGCTGTGAAATAAAAACAAAAAATCATGCAAATATGAAGCAATATGAGCTGTTAAGAGATATAAACCCAGGGAACACGGTTTTCATTATGTTTAGGAAAAACCTTACTCTATAGTAGGGTTACAACGGTGGCAGAACACACCCGCTATTTGATACTAGATTCGAAGTAAGTGGATTTTGGCTCAAAAATTTTAAATCTTTAGGGCGAAATAATATCTGTACATGTATACCAGATACATATAGAAAAATGAGAAAAAACTCAAAACAGAACTTGTGGAAATTTATGCCAAGTGCACGCAACTTTACTTCCGTATTTAACAATAAAGAAAAACAATCTGAATTATTAAGTGTCTGAAACCTCTAGTATGAGAAGTTCTGAAAAAATAAAATCACACACTTATTCAAAAAGGGAATATTAAAAGAAAAATTCGGTACATGATGTACTTAATCGACTAAATGACTCGCTTATTCATTACACCCGTTCTTTGCTATTTCCCCTCCCCCTTTTTAATTGGTAGGAAAGGTGTGTTATTATATTAAATTGTTTGTTTGTGTTCTGTTCCTGTATGTCTGTAGTATATGTTTTTTTCTCCTATGTTATCAATTGGATAATAAGTTTATTTGAGGGGTCACTGCCACCCTCAGCGTCTCGTTTACCACAGTGTCTCATTCATCACTCGTGCATTTACATGACCTTAGTGTTAAAATATACTTCATTTGTCACTGGACAATTGTTAATATAATGACAATTACCTCATTATTAAACCTTATAGTATATTGCCTATTTACACACATGTATTGCCCCCTAGTTTATTGGATACAATTTGAATTGATTGATTGAATGATTGTTTGTTTGATTGTCTTGCTCGACAGCAAGACGACAAAGGTTCTATGAGTTTCCCTCGACGACACAATACTTCAGCAGTATTCCACAAATTATTTAACATCTGTGCAAATGTTCACTTTTAGGACACCACAAAGGTGAAATTTCCTTTTTGATTCAAAAATGAGCTCGTTTGGCTTGGAAAAAGATGACAACAGACACAATGCCTTTAAGCTCATGTGGTGGCACTGGTAGATGCACAGCTTACCAACTCTAGCTACAGATGGAAACTACTGGCCTGGGTTTTTAGTCGGGTGTGCCACTCAGATATATTTTTTTAAGCACCCTATACGATTTTTCTTGTAAGCAAAACACACCATTTACGTTCGTCTTGGCACACAGCGCGCCCATGTGAATCTGGCAAAACCTTGCAAATCTCACGCCCTAGGAGTTTATCAACCACATCATTATGGCTGGATAGGCGGTCGGTAAGTACGTAATCGTTCAAAATTGAAAGCGTAAATGAAACCAGCGTTTGAAAAAGTTTGCAAGATGAAATAAAACGAAAGGCTTGTGGAAAAGGATGCGGCCTCGGGCGTGCTTTCATTTTTCGGTTTGAGAGC
This sequence comes from Ophioderma brevispina, assembly GCA_023653785.1. Lineage (NCBI taxonomy): Eukaryota > Metazoa > Echinodermata > Ophiuroidea > Amphilepidida > Ophiodermatidae > Ophioderma > Ophioderma brevispina. Next base: position 7,229 of record JAMKCH010055437.1, on the reverse strand, counting down.
ACCGAAGTACCAGACACAAACGTTCAATTTCTCGCTAGGTTCTATAGGGTCAGACCCCAATTAGATACATGGCCTATTGAAACACAAAACATAGTAACGGAAGATCGGATGCAAAAAATCTCATAGAACCCATTCGTTATTCCGGGATATTTGAATAGTCATTTGCATGCATTCGATATGGACGGACTGATAACGTCATCTCTCGCGCAGTACTAATTTAGATAATATCTTTGCAGTCGTGACCACGACTACTTACTTCCGGACCGCCGTAGCACGGGGCCAGAGTTCTCGATTTCGGTCAATAATTAATAACATCAGCTACCGTGAGAGTTTGGCTATTAAAATTCGGTACTATGGTTTTTTGTGGATGCGGAATCCGAATCTGATGTTATTATGCTGTCAGGATTTAACCGTCTATCCATACAGGGTTGTCCCCAAAAAATCCAACCTCTCCGATATCGATCAATAATTAATAACATCTTTACCGTGTGAGTTTGGTAATCAAATTTGGTACTAGTTTTTTTTGTGAGCGGAATCGAATCTGGTGCTATTATGCTGTCAGATTAACCGTTTGATCTGTACAGATGAGGGTGATATAAAAACAAAATTGAATCCCAACCACCCAACAGCGCCATATTTTGATACCTAATTTGATATAGTCAAATATTTTAATAAACATTTTATAAACTGCCAGATCATGAGCTTTTAAAAACCGAAAAACAGCTTTCATAGTAGGATGTAAAAACTGGTTGAACTAAAGCGTTTAAATTAAGACAAAACGAAATGATTAATCTATCGGGCAATAATTGCAGATGGTAAAGGACCACCAGACTCGCAAACAAAATATTAACAGTTGTATAAAAACAAACATTTTCTTGATAAAAATTTGATACTGTAATATCAAATATCAAAATCATCTCTAGATAATGATATATAGTATAAATATAAAGTACTACTCGGTCCATAGTTTGGATTTGAAATGAACCCTGATGAACCATATCTCTGTGCGGCATCACTTGCACTTAAACAGAAATGTTGTAATGGCCAACAAAAATTCATATTATGTTGCTAAACGTCATGTAAAATAGGGGTAATTTACCCAATCGACATTGATTTTACTGGAAGGAATATTTAAAAAGTCTTCTCTGCTCTTGAAAAATGAGTCCATATAGTCTCAGAAGGAAGAGAGACCAGAGGTCTTTTCAATGTTACCCATTCATCTTCCTCCTACATTACCACTTCCAATTGAATACATGTAGGCCTAAAAAAAGTGGACACCAACCGGGCTTTTCCTACTCTTGCGAGGAAAGAAATGGTGATTTTCAGAATGGCAAATGCTATCGCGTGGATGAACAAACCAAATGTCCCAAACACAGACCTTTTGGAGCACTTTTATTGAGACCCCCTGTGTATTTGAAGATATGATAAACATAATATTAATTAGAATATATTACGGTGGAAATTGTGAGTGATAATAAGTATAAATAATTCGATAGGAGTATTCAAAGAGTAATAAATAAACGCATAGCAATATTTTAGGATGATTGAGAGTTAGCTTCTAGGAGCATGGCTTTGCTGTCTGCAGGAAGCTCATCTTTCTTCCAGTTTTCTTTGACATGAACCTTTCTCAAGGAGGCCAATGTGTTGGAGCAGACTGAGCCATGAGCCTCGCATGAGATCCATCGTTAGTCTTCATTCGGGAGACCTCCCTAGTGAAGAACTCTCGGAAGTTATTGACCTTCTTGTTAGACACCTCTTGTGCCTTTCCACTTAGCATGCCAATGGGCAGCTCCTTGGAACCTGACGGACTTGATGAGCATGAAAACACAGACCTTGGGACACATTTGGGCATATACTACCAATCAACAGCGGCTGTATAGAGCTTGTACATGTATCTTACCCTTTGAAATAGTCTAAAGCCTTGTGGGCAGCAACGGATAGGCCATATGGCCCACCGCATGCCCGAGCAGATTTTTCTTCGTGAGGGGCGTTAGAAAAGACCCTCTAGATTCCTGGGAGGCGGATGGTGGCAGCCAAATTTTGTGGTATCATTCACCCGTTTCATATAGGCCTGAACTCTCAGTGGTGGTGTGAAAGTGTGGGCAATATAGGCCAAAAAAAGTACCTAGTCAGTTGTATAACCCGACGTGCGAATAAGTGTCAAATTTCGACTCTTGACTATATATGCCTTCCAATTCAAGAAAAGATACTGAAATTGTTTAGAGACAATGTTGTAGGATTAAAAGGGCAATTATAAATATATAAAAAAGACAAGAGGGGTTTTCCAGATATCTATTAAGGGGGGGTGGTATGGGTCGAAGCAAGCAGTGAACTTTTGAAATGATTTTTTTAATTTTTTTCCTAAATAGTGGATATAATGTGATATATCATATTGTAGCCCATGTCACAAAGTTTTTAAAATCATGAAAATTTGTGCTCTGGTTGCCATGGTAACCCCGTAAGACCTTGATTGGCTAAACAATAGAACGAATGTAACTAAATAATAACATGCTACTGGGACGAACTTGGGTGAATATGCAGGAGGTAATACGGAGTGAACATGAAGCCGGATTTTTATTACGTTGCCATGGCAACCGACAATAGACCAATCACATAAATTTAATGCGTAATTGATTGGAACACAATTTTGAAAATCGGCCGTCATGGTTCCTCGGCCTATATGTGCTTAATAGGTGTGCCAAATGTCATGTTCAAGCATGTAGGTTTCTGTTCGGTTCGTCTCGTTTTGGATGTTTGCGTATTTTGACGAAACAAGTTATAGGCCTCGAAACTTTAGACAAATGAGGGCGCTTTTGAGTGAACTAGGGAAGTATTTTTTAAATGTCAATTTATATGAATTATCTTTCTCATAATTATTAATGAAAGAATCATCGCAAATCGGTAAATTACCATCGTGGTCGTATTTTCAAAAAACAAAAAAACCGAAAATTAAAAAATACTAAAAACACTACCCAGGACATTTATGACTTAAAGTATGGAAAGGATAATAAAGTATTATATACTTCAACTTAGCCAAAATGAATGTGTTAATAGTAATAAATGAATAGCTTTAAAATATATTAAATATAACCCTTGACATTTTCACATGATAAACTATAGGAGATGATGCATTTTTGGAAATTTCGCGTACACTACCTTGCCTTTGATAGCCATATCTCGGGAACCGAATGTCCGCTTGCGATCGAATAAAAAGCCTTTGTAGATTACGTCAACACAATTTAGCCATTGCATTATCTCATTTTCTGGATTAGAACAAATTTTTTATCATATCAGACCCCCATACCCCCCCCCCTTAGGCTGTGATTGATAAACACTTGAAATCTGGCAAATTTTTGACGAATTTTTGGGAATAAAATTACCTTGAAAATTTTACTTTAGGTGTTTCCGTGAATTCAGTTATGGTTTGGGCACCCTGGGATTCCAAGAGTCAAACAATTTCAGATTACTAATGTCTGGATGTTTACGGGATTGGAAACATAAAAATTGACATTTGAAGGGGTCGATTTTTGATTTATTGACACCCCCTGGCCCACTGTGCGTAGGCTGAGCGTGGGGAAACTTGTCAGATAGCGTGTTGGATTTTTTGTACATGCGGTACACTGGAGATTGCGCAAGATATTGGCCTTTCGTAACGATTTACGCACCAAAAGATTCCTAACTAAATGTATAGTTAGCTGCCTAGTTTTAATTATAGGTTATTTTTTGAAAAAGACGAAAAAACGTGAAAACGATCCTCAAGCAATTTTCTACCTTTACAGCTGGCTCAATTCTCGGTTGCTTCTGTCAAGTCATGCCACACGCCCAGTTTACGAAAAAATAGTGAGCGAGGGGTCTTTTTGTCAGGAACCCATTTCTAACATCAGATCGACCATTCGTTGATTTCGCGATATCCAAGTTACCGCGAAACCGTTTTTCATTCCTTGTGCAAGCTAATCGCAGAGCCCTTTAACACAGAGTTGGATATCAAAGACATAGTGCATGTCTAGAATTAGACGGCCAAATTAGGGATGCGGAAACGGAATTGGCGGGCGCTGTGTGCAGCAGTACAAGGCTATGGAGCGTTAAATGGTGTGAAAATACCCCTAAACCAAGTGTTTAGCGCGTTTCCACAAAATTTGACCCCTAAACAAGTTTTAGCGTCTTTCCCCCAAATTTTACCACTAAACAAGTTTTGTATTTAATTAGAACCTAAACAAGTTATTGGTCTAAAAAGACCCCTAAACGGGTTTGCATGAATGTCAACAATGGCTTGATTGGAAGTTAAATAAAAATAGCATTTTTAGAACGTCAACACACATCCTCTTCCTCTTCGTTACCCCCGACAAGATAAACATCCTGCAGGGGCGGGACGGGCGGGAACAACAGCGGAGAAGGTAAGCAAGCATAGAGGCAAACAACTCCTTACGAGTATTAGAAACACCATGTCTACTGACCATACTGAATCTGCTTACCTCATCGAGTTGATGTAACAAATGCATTAACATTCGCCAAGATTAGGCCACAGGTATAGGAGGCGGTGCGGATGAAAATGTCACACCTGGAGTGCGGAATCTAAATGAATTCGAATTGAGCAATACGAAAAAGAAAAAAAAAAAAAAAAAATTAGACATAAAAATAACAAAAGCAATTCACGAGGACACCCCAGGCGGCGCAGAAAAGTGCACTTACCATAATTGTCTGAGAGGGCGGAGCTCTTTCTGGGTTCAAGTGTCGGAGGTACGTGAGGTAAGTTGTTGAGGAGCGCCATGAAACCACCGCGCAGATTTCGCCGAGGGTGACGCCGCGCTGAAAAAGAGAAAGAGCCTCTCGATAGCTTCTGTGAAATGACCGCGAACGTTCGCGGATTAGGGACGGCTGCGGCGTCCGAATGACCTTACTACCCACCTAGGCTAGCGTAGCTCGTTCGTCGGCGGCCCCCGTGAGGGGCAACGTAGTTGACGAAGAGCTGATTCGTGGTCCTTCTGATGGGCGCGGTCCTTTTAACAATACCATTTAGGGGCGCGAACAGGAACACCAGAATCTGTCCTCACCCGAATAGAAGAGACCGTGCTGATCTTCGGGAGGAAGACGGGAACCTGAAAAGGAGCTACACTCGTTCTTTGCAAGAAACCCTGGGCGAAAGTACATAGCGTAGCCGCCGGCGTTGGAGAACTGGATTGCATCGCCCACGGCAAGCGCATGCAATTCCGACTGGCGTCTTCCTGAATCCATAAAGGGAAAAAAAAAGGAGTGAACACTGTCTTCATAGTCAAATTGGTCAAGGTAGCGTCCTTCATCGGCTCGAAGGGAGCTCCGCGCAGGTAGTCCAGCACCTTGTTAAGTGTTCCACCGAGTGGAAATATCTCCTTTCCGTGTGGTCTGGTGTTAAACATCCCGTCGCGAAGAACGTGATGTCGACATAGTCGTTAAGAAGTCGGGTTCCCCAATCATCAACCCCTGTGTATGACTGAATGAGGCAAATTTTTGTATTTTCCGGACCTTGCAGCCTCCGGTCTCTGCATCAAATCGCTTCGACACTAAGTCCAGCTACCTGGCAACGTGGGATCGAGATCCTCTGTCGGTAACCATCGGTAGTATACGCCCAGACTCCAGAGTAAGTTCTGAGCGTACCTGGACGTCTAAAACCTAAACCCCCGTTCGGCCGTTCCGGACCACTGATGTAACGCCTTGACTACCTGCTGATCAGGTCACCATGGTCGGAAACCACCAGGTGTCGAGGCCAAAACTGGGCGACCAAAATGACGTTGCATTCCCCGCCTCCTCTGATATCTTGCGAAGAACGCGATTTATCAGAGGATGAGGGGGGAAATGCCTACGCTGTCATGCCCGCCCAACTGAAGATTATAGCTTCCACGTGCGAATGCTCCGGTTATCAGGGGCACCGAGAGCAGAACACCGGGAGTTGGTGATTCCGTTGCGACGCAAAGATCTGTCGTCGGTAATAGAATCTGTCGAAGATCATCTGGACGCTGCTACGGCCTGCACCCCCTGGTGAAAACCCGTGGAGCGGTGGGGAGTGGCACCGAAACCGGTACGCCTCTCCATTCACCAAGAAAAAGGAGCATGCTGATAGGGTCTCGGTGATTGGACGTCGCGGTATGCGTCCAGTGAAGTAGCCCAGGTCACTGTTGATTGGACAACGTAGAACGAGGCAATGTCTCCCGCGAAACGCACGGGCTGGATAAAGACATTGAGCGGCTTGAGATTGAGATCGCCGCCCAGTCGCCCGTCTTTCCGGAGTAGGAAGAAAGGTGCGACCAGAACCAACCCCGAAAGGGGGGGGGGCTGCTCCGAGACGATCGCCTCTTTGGGTAAGACTCGACTTCCGTCAAAAGAGCCTACCGCTTCACTGGACACGGGAAGGATGGTGGCCTTCATGGCATATGACAGGAGGGCCGCAGTGAATTCGATACGGTAACACAATCCACCAGTTGCAGCACCCATTCGCCTGGTTGGATCCCGATTCAAACCTGGGCGAACTTCAGTTAGGCGACCGCCCACCGGGGATATTGCCCCGGCGGAGCTTCCCCCCTTCGGAGGACAGCGAATACCAGCTTAGCCTTCTGGCCCGTTTGGCGCGGGTTGGACTGATGGAGCCGGCCGCTTAGCGCCCTCGAAGGAGGGGGTTTCGCGGAACGGAACCGAACGGTCGAAGCCAAACAGGAGGAGCAGGGGTAGCCGAGACGATTCTTGGCTCGTGCGCTTCTGTGCTGGCCTTACTGCGGTGATAGGCGCTAGCTTCTCTTGAAGCTTTCATAGTGGTTGACACGACTGCGCGAGCTGCTCGCAAACCGGTCGAACGTGTCACCGTGTCCATCGACTCCTCCAGCTGATGGCGGGTTAGCGGAAAAGCAGTGCATTTCCAATAGCGGTCATTTAGATTAAATTTCAGCAAGCCTTCGTCAAAGTCTGTGTGTGACCAATTCGATATGCGTAAGAGCTCTTATTTCGTTAAGTCGGGTTACGCCGGAAGTTGTTGTCGTTCTGTTGTGTGGTTGGCATGTCCTACCCCTGTTTGTATGCACAATGCACACGCACGTCTCAAAGGAAAGTGTGAAAGCCTATATTGAACGTCCTGGCGAGTGTTTTTTTGCGGGCGTTCGTAACACTGTCATACTAGCGACAAGGATAAACTGGGTGATGCGAGATTTTTGTGTTTTAAGGATTCGATGCACTCTGGTATTGGGCTCTCGGATGTAAAAAAGTTC
>JAMKCH010055434.1:0-10026 GCA_023653785.1 Ophioderma brevispina | reverse complement strand
AACTCCATTTCGTGCACAAGAGTAAGTTCAATGGCGAAGTGGAAACCACGAGTTCCCTATGGCTCTAGAAATAGACCAGCATCCACATGAATGGCAAATTAAAGAGGAACCAACAGGTGGACGATGGTATCGACTTGTGCTTATGGCGCTTGAAGAAAACAAATGGAAATTACTCTTGACATGTGGGGTGAGGCTGGATGGAAGTAGAGATAATGATGACTAAACTAATCTTAATTCATCACTACTGCACGATTGAATTGCTATGGTACACTTGATCTGATTTAACTAGTTTTTTCCATATTCTATTTTAAAAAAATCAATGTAATTACACTATGGATACTGCATTTTTTATAACTTTGAATCGGAATTCTTTTTGTCATTTCAAAAACAAGGATGTACTTGAATAAATGAATTGTAAAAAAACGTGACTCGAAGAACGTGAATGGCCCGGATTCATATGCTAGTTGTTATTATTCACGGCGTAAATCTCTCTCCCAAAGCTAAACCATTAATGAACGGCATGGGTTATTTCATCAACTATTACGCGGCCGTGATATTGTAATCTCTTAACAGATCGCAGGCCTTCTTAGGCAGTAGATCTGTGTATGCAATTGCATTATCATAATGTAAAATAGAGTATTCATTTCTAATGTCCTTTTGTGGCTTTCAAATTCCAGTAACACGTGATCTTTACCTCGATGGGCAAACAGTTTTAGTTTGATTTGGCAATAATTAGGTTATGATCTACATGAACAGGTTAAGGTAGAGTCTTGGTTAGTAATTACAAATTGCAAAAGAAAAAAATATGAGTAATTATAAACGCTTTTAGACATTGTCCACAAGCCATTTTAGAGAACGATACATCTTTTAGAGATCACCATTTGTTAAGTGACTCTTTTTATACATATCTGTAGGCTCTTATGATAAAAAAATTTTTAGGACGGGAATTTTGAATATTTTGTCCAGCAAAGATATGTCCATGACTTATGCGCCATGATGGATGGATTCATTGTCTGTTTAAAGTATCCGTTTTAGGGAAGAAGACGTTTTATAGCTAGAATTTCGAGGGGTAAAACTCCGTAGCTATAGTGCGTATGATCCTCTGCCAATGAATAATACAACGATATGCTATTATTAAAGACTGTCTTCAAAAGTCCTGTCATTGTTTTGACAAACAGGTCGTAATAATAAAGTCTGGTTATACAAAAGCGTGGTGCCGAACATGTGGGATGTTCCAGTTATGGCCGACTTCATTATCCCATCACTGTTCCTGGACGGGAGGTCATAGTTAATTAGCCAGACCTGTCTTTCAGAACAACCTAAACGTACAGAGAATGCAAAAGAATAACCTACCGATATAGTCGGTTGGAGTATCTACGGAGGGTATCCGCGACCCCCCACAGGCTCTTACCAAACCACCTTTTTTAGCTCCGTTTATGGTCCAATAACACTTTTGAGATGTTAACAAAATAAATTCCGGCACTCTGGCGAGTTAAAGATGGCGTCCAAATGGCCCCAAAATAGGCCCAAATTAAAGAAAATTGGGTTTTTTAATATCAAAACATGTAATAAATTCATAAAATTAATGGTAGATAGATATAAAGCTGTCTGGTCATTGGCATTTAAATTCTAGTATTGGGAGTTTTGCCATATCTAAAATCCAAGATGGCGCCCAAAATGGCCGACAACATAGGCCAAAAGTTAAGAAAATTAGGTATTTAATATCAAACAAGTAATAACTTCATAAAATTAATGTTAAGCTATAGCTATCTGGTTATTGGCATTTAACTTCTAGTATTTACGTTTTTGACATATTAAAATTCAAGATGCGCCCAAAATGGCCACCAAAATAGGCAAAATTAAAGAAAATGAGGTATTTAATTTCAACAATAAATTTGGTGACATTTAGATATAGTTGACTGATCGTTATTGGCATTTATTATTTTTAGTATTTGAATTTTTTGCCATATCTAAAGATCCAAAATGGATGCCCAAAATAGGTAAAAATTGCACCAAATTGTACGCATCATCTCAAAGCGTGGTTAAATTGGTACATAATACATTAATTTTCAGTACTTAGAATCCTTCAGACGGAAGTCCAGGAGGCTTTAGAATCCTAGACGGGACAGTCAGGAAGTTTGCCGTTTGGTGGAGCTTTTCAGATTTGTTATGACTATGCCAAATCCATTTGAGACACTCCAGCACCCCTAGTTTTGGGAGGTGTCACAGACTTCAGTACAGGGGAGGGAAACCCCACGTACCAAGTGTCCAGGATTGGCACCGTGTGCAGAGAGATCCCTAGCCAAATCCAGCACCGTCACACCGTTGTGCTTAGTTTTGGACACGTGGTAGGCTGCTGATAGGCCATGGTCTTGGTGGTTCAATACAGGAGCGCTATTTCAAATTACTTCTCAGTTATTCATGCCCATTGGTTCCTCTTTTTAAACTCTCCAAATCATCGGTTTTCCGAAGTTATTTTAGACCTCGAATGGTGGATGCATCCGCCCAACTTACTTTTGGCGTACATGCTTTCCCATCAGACACCCTCCAGGCCTTGACGACAGATGTGTCCAAGCTCGGATGGGGCCTATTTTAGATGACAATGTCGGGCCAGGTGGACCACCAACCAAGGCCGCCAGAACATCAACGGTGCTGGAACTTTGGACAGCGATTCTGGCACTTCGTGAACTGTGACACCATATTCATAGCCAAACCCTTAGTCCGCTGCGAAAACAGACCGTTATATCCTACATGAACGAGGGCGGCGGCGGAACAAGGAGCAGGAGGTTGTTGGGAAACGCTCCACTTGCTGCAATGATGCAAGGACTTGCAGGTGCCAGCACTCATAGGATTGGACCAATGTCTAGTTCCTCAGACTTATATGGCCCCAATGTCCAGGGGTTGGTTATATAAAATGTGGATCTGTTCGGTTATGTGTGAATAACAACTTCCACTACTTACATGGGAGGTGGACGAACAGGCAGTCGGAAGGTAGCAATGACGGCAGATTGGTCAAAATCCTATGTTACGCATTTCTTCAGCCAGGGCTTATGATCCCTAGGGTACTTGAGAAGGTGTCAAAAACATCATCTGGTGCTGGTCGTGGCGCCTACCTGTGAACCAATCTGGCAGGCAGAAGTTTCTCGACATGGCCAGTCTCATCGGCCTGTGTGCTCGGACCAGTAGGTTAATCCACTGCAAACCTAGGGCCGTATAAACAGGCTGCCAGGTGTTTAGAATGCCATTGCCGCTTGTCCACAGCGCTTCAGAGTGGTATGACCGTTTCTTTGAGTGTGGCCTCCCTCTAGGTCCCTATTAAAGGAATAGTTGGAGGGAGAAAGCTCCGGGTATTGTGGTTGTTTCCAAAATGGTTTACATATCCTAATGCTCAAAAACACCCTTGCTCAGGGAATTTGAGCCCTTTGTCGGAGCTCAATACCTCGGACCTGCCCAAGATGATGAAGGCATTTTTTTGTTGACGTGGTGCCAGTGGCAACATGTGTTATAGGTTTTTCAAGCCCTGGTATTGAAGAGGCCCACCTCTGTTTACAGAAGACATGGTTTACATCTTGCCCCGGGTGGGTTTTTTTAGCGAAAACATCCAACCTTATCTATTTCCCTCAACCAGTTTTTTCTCACCAGTCTGATCAGCGGTCAAGGGAAGCTTGAGAAGTCAGTGTTCTGGCTGTGAGCTAGGGCTCTACAATCGTAACTAAACATGTACAATAGAGGACATCAAGCAAGTTATTCATAACGTCAGAAAAGCCCTTTAGACCTGTTGTAAATGGCACTTACGCCGCTGTCAAAATGGCATCCGCAAAGTGCTTGCGCAAATGTTCAAAGTCGGATGATATTCCCATGTCTATGATACCATTCCAATCCAATTTTGGGCGCTTATTCTGGGGCTTCTTCTGACATTCTGGATGCTGCCGGTTGATCGATCCCACAATGTGCCAAAACGGTGTACCCAAACGGATGTATGGGAAGGTTAAGGTTGGCAGGAGGCTATTGCGGCCTCTCTGCAGGTCAAAGGGAACAAAAAATTTCTGGACACCAGTAGGGTGCCTAGAAGCCTCTTTTTCTTTGTGCAAATTTATATGTAGATTAGCTTAGGGCAGGTGGTTATCTAGGCTTTTAGGGATTCACCTGAAAACCTAGGTATACCTTCTGGCTTTGATCCCACCGCCTGGAAAGCTTTCATCAGTGGCATTTGGTGCAGAAATAGCCGCTGGAAGGTAGGTGAGTAGGTGTCATTATTTTTAACCAATTTGCTACACTTGAGATCATGTGTACCAAATTTTTCTGCAATTTACACTGATCTTTGCAGCTTTTTGGGTGTGGACTTGGAAAGTTCAGATTTCAGCTATAGCAACAAAAAAACATACTAGAAAATAAATGCCAATGATCAATCCGACTATTAAATTTTAATTTTACCAATTTATTACATGTTTATATGAAATACCATGTTCTTCAATTGCTATTTTGGCGGCCCCATTTTGGGGCGCCATTTGAATTTTAGACATGGCAAAACTTTAAATATAGAATTTAAATTGCCAATAACCAGGTAGCTATAACTTACTGAACATAATTTTATGATTTATTACTTGTTGATATTAAATCCCTGATTTTCTTAACTTTTACCTATTTTGGCGGCCATTTGGGGCCATCGTGGATTTTTAGATATGGTAAAACTTCAAATACCAGAATTTACATTGCCAATGACCAGGGTAGATATATTTCCAAAATTAATTTTATGAATTTATTAAATTGTTTTGATATTAAATACCCATTTCTTTATTTTGGCCTAATTGGCGGCCATTTTGGAAGCCATCTTTGAATATCGCCATAGTGCCGGGGCAATATTTTGTTAACATCTCAAAAAGGTTATAGGAACATTAAACGAAGCTAAAAAAAGTTGGTTTTGGTAGAGTCCTGTGGGGGGTCAGCGGATACCCTCCGAGATACTCCCCAATATATCTGAAAGTGATACAGGTTGCACGTTATTTGCATTCTTCCATGCATTGAATGCATCATTTGCGAGGGCAAACAAAGTCATTTCAAAACATAGGGTCCTTTCTCGGAAGATAAGTATGTTGAAGTGCAAAACAAACATTTTGGTGTTAGACATACGTAACCAATTTTGACCAAAATCACTCAGCAATAAGGTGGCAAATTTTGTACAGAGTACAAAAAAAGGGAATTATTCGAATTGATTTGACAGATGTTTTGTACCGATTCTTGGGCGACTCCAAGGTTTATAGTTTTTTATTAAAGTGGTACATAACATTAATGTATCCGCGGGTTAAAATGACAGAATGGTTCGATTTTTTTTTCGAACTGGTTCCCAAATTGTTTCATTGGTCACACTTTGATAAGTAAATTGATATAGATTTTTTTTGACAGTTCTAACCAAACTAGTCATGCCTAAGTGACCGTCCAAGACCCTGTATCCCCATGTATATTTTATTCATTTATTTTTTAAAAATATCATAGATGGGTGCAACCAGTAGGTTTTTGGTTCCATGATGACCAATGATTAGACCAACAATTTGACACCATTTTCATAACGAACGGTTGCATCTGAAATTTTGTCTCCCATTTTGACCTTGATCCCTGTTTTATCGCAGTGAACTACACCTGCATAGGAAACTATCCCTTTTTGAATTCTTTAAAGGTGACGAACATGTTTGTATACTTTCTCTACGTGGTTTTGACCCTTTTATATCATATTCCACTATTGTAATATCTTGTTCTTTAAGGTTTTTCAATACATTCTGTTTTTTTACCTTAAGTGAAACATGTTACAAGTAGGAAAAACAATGTGCATTGTGGAATGCACATTCACTTATATTCACTTATAAGCCAGAATAATCCACAACAGGTGTACCACGAACTACCCTCAATGACAGCGATTTATATGTTAATGTATATAAGGTCAGCACTTCTGGAAGTAAGGTTTAAAAAAAAAGCTTTATGATTCATAAAGCGATGGTACACTATTAATATGCCACTGAGAGTGTACTGATAACTCCTGCGTAGTGTGAACTTTGAAAAGTATGATTAATAAAGATGATTTATGTTAGAAAATAAAATCGTCGGAGTTGCTTCTTGATATCAAGGTTCAACGACGTATCGACGTATATGGGGCACTTTGATAAAGTCAAAAAACTCAACATGATGCATCTGAGGCACTCAGATATTTTTCAAATGGCGTTTCTTACTTATGATTAAGCCGATGAGAAATATAGAATTTGTAGATCACCTTTAAATACTTTAATCTAAAAAATAAGCAAATTGTAACCAACTGCTGCAAAATTTTAAGCAATTGATTTAAAGCGAACTAATATTCACGGTTCATCGATTGTCTAATTGTTTGGAATTTAAAAATGTTGTAAAGTGGTAGCAAAATGTGTTTAAAGTTGTCAACGCGAGATTTCAAACAACCCATATATTGATTTCATATTATTAAGACACTTTGATTATAAAAATTCTTAAAGGTGACTAACACCAAATGTGATTTTTGATTTGCTCATATTTCAATAGAAAATCATAGGCTGGATTTTTGTATTTGCTCGAATACAAAATTAGAAAATGCCAATTTCTGTACCAAATAATAATTCCTCAGCTTAATCGTTTTAAAATGGGGACATTTTGTTATGTAAAGCTTTACACAGTGCAAAACATTTGGATTTGCAATATTTTAGGGACACCTGTATGTGAAACTCTCTCTTGCACTCTAAGAAAAGGTGTTTTTAAAAATTTGCCCAACCAGTTTTTGCAGTTATCAATCCCTCGTTGACTTTTGAATCCTTTGTGAACTTAAAACATGGATTCACTATTTTTCTAACATTAAATAATATAATCACGGAGCATTTATATGGCGCTCTACAAAGCACACAGCGCCTGACAATTATTATTACACTGCTTCAAGATATCGTCACAATCATTCGCTTCATTTAGGTGGCTGATCAAAGACATGCCTTACAAGCGCACCAGCCTATCAGCAGTTAGATTGTAATATTCCCCATAACAGCTACACAATTTTCGCATGGGTGGACGAGGCAATTGAGACGAATTGCTTGCCCAGGGACACAACACGTTGACCATTTGGGGCTCGAACTCACGATTTTCAACGGTCTATTGATCACGATTCCTGCACTTTTCCGCTAGACCACACGCACCCTTTTGTATTTTCTCTCAATATCATCTTGTCGTTGCGTTTTCTATTATATCCCCCCAAATCAGGGTCATTGAAACACATTTAAATTCCTAGCCCGTTAGATGAAGGTGTTTAGACACAAAACTGCGATTTTTACCCACATGCCATACAAATGTAAAGACGAAAGAAAATGTATTCAGTAACTAGGAGCATGTGTCATTCATGGTTACTTGTGAGCGTGTGAGCAGTACATCTTGATAGAGGCATAGTATTTGGTTCTATACACTTCACAGTTTATTAACCCCGCAGAGAATAAAATTATAGTACATATCATCGATCTTTCTGCACTCAAGATAACTTAATCCTGAACTCTATACTACAGTGAATATCTTTGACATGTGGAAACTGCTTAGTCTATGTCATCTGCCTTTATTAAAAATCCTTCACAAAGCCCGCCTGTCATTGCAATTGACATCGCATCAAACATCGTACATCATTTATTAATTGCATATCAGTATCAGTATACTTTCCGTTCTCTCTCTCTCTTCTCTCTCTCCTCTCTCTCCAAATTATCCAATATCTTTCAATTAATATAATGTTTTTATGCATTTTCCAAGTATTTCATTGTGTATCCTAGGCTTTATTTGATCCTCACATAGTTGACTAGTACTTCGATCGTGGTTAAATATTATTGACAATGCAGTCATAGTGTCGGTACAAACTTGTCCCAAATATACAAACTAACAAAAACATACAATATAAATTGTGGCTTAATTATTCAGACAAGTCCCGCTAAAAACCTCATTTTTATTTCATCCAATTTGGATGCACCCTAATGGAGTATTGTCAAGTGAACACCAAGATAAATACTAAATTTGTACATCTTGTGGGAGATAAACTGTTTGCGAATAAAAGAATCTTATAGAGATCGAAGAATAATGTATATCATGCAGTGAACTAATCCATTAATTATTCTTCAAACAGTGAAGGCACAAGACACTGTTGTTTTTGTGGCGTGGAACGGGGGGCAAAACAAACAGGAAATGCACCTGTACATTTTTGGAATTTTACTGGGGGAAACTATGGGGAAATGGCACAATGCTCCGTTGAAGGACAAATGGCCGGGACAAAGCAATAAGGAAGTATTGAGGTTGATTTCAATGCAAATGTTAATGGAACGTGTTGATATCGCGAGTTTGCAAGTGTTTTATTTTTTTCTTTTTTCAAATTTTAATTACACCAATTAAAAATTTAGTGAAAGCTTGACAAGTGACTTTATTAACAGTTTGTCATTTTATTATCATTGCTCGTAAATGCCGATAACTAGAGGCGACAGCCTGGACGCGTTCTTGGAGTGTACTATGACATGAGCCACATAATTTCTTTCTGTGGAGATCTATTATGACCCTACTCCACAACCTTAGCTCTCGGTATGAATATCGATCTGATTGATAAAGGGATCTTGAGAGAGGAAGTGGCAACATCCTGAGGCTCATGAAGCAAGTTTATCTAGTGGTCTGTACACATGGTGCCATAACAATATTTAAATGGGAATAGTCTAGTTTTGATGCAGTAGAGGAGCAAGTACAGAAGGCTAACACAAAATGGTTGAGTCTCACGGTACGCCACATGTTCATTAACTTTGTGAGAGAAGGCCATGGTTGAGGCCCAGGGCCCATCAGCACAAAGAGGCGACGTATTAGACAGTGGTAAAGATACTAAGAGATGATCGCAGACTCAGTGGAGGTGGAACCTTTCCAGTAGAAGTGGCAATTACAAACCTCGGGCCAGGTATTGTCATATGAGTCCGTCTCTCATCATCAGGTAAATACGGGCGAGTTGACGGTACCCTGGAGAACCCATACAGGAGCATTCGAGAAAGTACATTTAATATTGCTGAACAGGTGACTGCTTCTTTGGTTTTTTATGGGAGCAGGGGATGGGAAGATATGTGTTATCCGTTGGGATTGGGTGCCGATGTTTTGTAACGCGTCATCCAGAAGTGGTTGCGTGAATGACACAAAACTACGTGCAAGAAAACAATCGAAACAGCAGAGGACGGGTTCGGCATGCAGTTGGTCAATTTAGTTCAGAGGGCAGATAAAATTTCGGTGCTTTTCAGGTTGGTTAGCAGCAGGAGGTGACCACATGATGTGCTGCTGGGCTTCCACCCAGAGGAGGTACTGAGTTTGAAGGGCCGAGGAATCGAGTGATGGGTGGCACTCGCTTGAGGATACTGTTGTGTGAGCACATGACATTTAATCCATAGCCATTTGTGACTTAAGTAGGAAAATAATCTTTCCCTAGAGGAAGCCAAATTGAAAGGTTGAGCTTGCGACACTCTGAGCCATGGCCTCATCAGAGCAAACTAAAACAGACATGATGTTGCACATTATATACACCAGTGAACACAAGGGAAGAGAACACAAATGATCAAAGGATACCCCAGTCATTAAGTTTCCGGTTCATTGGTCGGGAGGCATCCTTGGAGTAGTCTACCCCATTCAGGCGGAAATTTATGCTCCTTTGTCCATATTGAAGTGTTAGGGGTAGACTTAATGTACAAAGCTCCATGAGTTCCTTTCGTCCAATTAGTGATTCATGTCCAGAATTGTTAGTCTTGTCCCAGTCTAATGTTATGGGGTCGTTCCACACATGTCGGCGATAGCCGATTTTGTGTGTTGGCCCGTTTGAGACCGCTTTCGGGTGTTCGTCGGTTCTCCTTTTTCCCCCAATGATTCTGCGGTTTCACCAATGTGTAACTTTGTCACATGATCCAAAAGGAATAGAATAGATAACTCTAGGTTGGAGTTCCTTGGGAAAAGGGTCTTAGGGGTATAGTTGTTGTCGGAGCGTGTCGTAGTCTT
>JAMKCH010055433.1:0-10640 GCA_023653785.1 Ophioderma brevispina | reverse complement strand
CATGTGACTTATGCGGGAACACGAAAGTTCGTAAAACAGTTTTGTAGAACTGATTTGACTTTCTGGCGGGAACACGAAAGTTCGTAACGCTTTTATAAACTCCTTGGTTGGGCAAGTTTTAACTTCATTACTTGAAGTGTGTACAAACATATGCTTAACCTCGTGCAGATTCCAGTTAGTAGGAACTGTTAAACTATGTTGTTATTCTTTATTAACACGAGGGCGTTACGTGAGGAAATTCCTTTTCACAAAAGTTATCGAGTGAGTTAAAAAGCTTTAAAACTCTAGCAGATGCTCAACTGATTTGTCGTACTAATTTTATTTACAATACTTTATTTTGAAAAAAATTCACTTTATTTTCAGTGATAAGTTTGACTAGATTTTTTTCTTCAGGAAATGTGTACTACTCCTGGTCAACTCCTTATTCTGATGATGAGTTGTTAAATCCCATAATACTGGGCCTGTCGTTTTTCTATAAATGGGACTCTCAACGTTTTTCATATCCATTTTTGTCCCCTAACAGTTTTTGTCAATACGTTTCCGTCTAGCAACGCACGCATTGGCATACTCTTGATTAGTATACTGTAGTTACATTTGTACGCTATGATCCCCATCTTTAACTGGTACAATTTTATCCTAAGATAACCAGGTTACTCGAGCGTGCTCTTGTTGTTCTATCTTAATCAATGTCGGGATTGTCCCAACAGAACCAGAGCGGAACAGGTTTGCCGATGATTCAAGGACAAACACGAGCGTTGATTGTCTCTGCTACGCCATCGTCATTTAGAATTTCTGATACATAGGTTCCTCCTTCCTGTCCTCTGTGTGTATTAAGAAACCCCTGGGAGTCATGTTTGATTTTCATTCCACCGTGATCATTTCAAATCATGGTAGGACAGCGCACTAACAATCCGGCAACCTATGGTGTATTCCAGTAATTTTTATATGCATTTTGATGCCTGTAACAGATGGCTGTACGATCTTTGGTCTTTCTTGGTATTGATAGTTTTTTTTCCCTTAAGAAACAGATAGAAACTTACGATCTTTGGTAAATAAATAAGTATATCAAAAGTACGCAATAACACTTGATAATTTCAAATTTCTTGCATATTACTTAGCTAATTGTGCATATTTATCAGCTCAAATTACATATTTTTGAAAAAATGTAGCCTCCGCCATAAATGTTCACAGAAAAGTTGATGAGGTGTCAAATTAAAGCTTTTGAAAAGTTCTATGCATTGGTCTAACTTTGAAGAACATCCCACATGTAGAGGGGGTAGGTATAACCAAAATATGATTTTGACACACATGAATTTTGCAACATCTGACCAAAAAACCTGACAATTTCAAACTCTAGTGTATTGAAAGTTATACCAGATCACAGCTTTGGTCTAAAGATCATTTGTTACAAAATTTGTTCACTCTATAAGGGGGTGGTAGTTTTTGCCTCACTTTTTTAAAAGATCACCAAGACCATGACAAAAACTATAATACAATAAAACGCTGTTTAAATCTAGGAAACCTTAATGTCATATTTATGCAAATTATTTAGGTTTAAAAGTAATTTTGAAAATGCCAAACTTTGCAAGTACTTATACTTTTAGAAATGTTGATACTAATTGCGACTTAACCTATATTCCATTTGTGAATTACGACGGAACGTTTAAAGTAATGTAAAATAGCTGGGTGAAAAACATAAGTAACAAAAAAATTGCGACAACACATTTCCTTTGTTTTCTATTGTTTTGAGGCAAGCAATTTCATCAAAACGGTGACTAGGAATTGAGGATAACTAACGAATGGGATAAAAAGGGATAACAAGTATTTAAAGAGAAAAATGTGCTCTGTTGAATAATGTAAAACAAAACAATTTTGAAAAAAATATTAATGTTGGGTGTCAATCCCTCCCCCTTCTACCTTAAGAAAGGTAGTTTGGTTTCACAGAAATAGAAGTGCTATTTTGGAGTGTTATCTCATATTATTTCCGTAATGAGCCAATCAGGCCGATTGTATTATAAGTTTTATTTGGCATAACCTCGTTGTTTCCTTCTCATTGCAATTTTTATGGTTCGCATTTCATACATGAGCGAGATACTCATTAAAAATTTACTGTCTATTTTACAGTGTGATTTATTACACTTTCACACAAACTGAAATTTACATGGTAATATGCACTGTCAAAAATTGTGTGTAGGCCTACAAGTTAGGGTGTTCGTCTGTGCTTTTTTATTCTCCACAAATTAACAATCTCGTAATAACTCACAAATATATATGTTTTTATGCGTGTGATTAAAGTAATTTTTACAAGGATACTGTAAATTGTACGGTAATTTGCTGCAGATTTTGCTGCCGTATTTTATTGTAAATTGTACAGTATTTTTTTACAGGGTAGCGAACCTTCGGAATAATGAAACCGTAGAATATCGAGAGACTCCGCAATGCACATGGTGAATGATAGAGATATTTGTTGCCGCGATGCAACGATTGCACTATTTATTTCCACATTTTAGAAAACCCCACTGAGATGAAAAAATATTTACATCAGACTAATATTTCCTTTGTTTTTGGTGGTGATGACACCAATCATATTGTTTGGCAACCTTAACCCGAGAACCCGTAAAAGATATAACCCCTGAAACTAAACCTTGATCTATCCTTATGTCTGCTTACAATCCAAGGTTCATTAAAAAGTTGGAAATAGCGAACCCCTTTTGAAATTCGGACTATAGAACACGGTATCTGTTTCAAAATAGCGAACCTTAGCTTGGAAAAAAAACGAGCCTTAAGTTTCTGGAAAAGTAGATTCCATTTTACAAATTCAGAATAGAAACCCGTTCAAATTATCGGAATAGTGAACCATTTTTATATAAGGATAGTGAAACCGATTTCGGAAAAGCGAACCTTTTAAAGGTAAAAAAGAGAAAGCAAAAACGCATGTTCGGAAAACGAACCTTCGGAACATTGAACCTTAAGAATATCGAGAGGACCCCAAAATAACTACTTCCAAATCTCACGAGTCGCAATGTAAATTCGGACAGGATCGCAAAGTCCATATTTGCCTTCTTTCAGCATGTTTAGCCTGCACGCAGATGCACAAACTTGTTTGGTTGCTTCTTTTATATAGTAACATTGACTGAGTTTCGCTGCATGAAAGTTGACATTATTTTCCAATTCTTTCTAAACCTTTTTGTCAGGAATTGTAATTTTGTTATATTATTACGTTTATGCCATCCTTAACATTAGATGGGAAATCACTGTGTAGATTATAAAATGCGATAGCGAAAATGATATCAGATCAGTTTGGCGGGTTATGATGCGTGCATACCTGGCGCTAGTTTCGGTGCGCAGGTACGCGATAGAGTTGCTGCGCCCACAACAGTTAACCAAGACGCAAAAATGAAAAAAGGTGTATTTTTTGGTACATTTTGGCATGATTTTAGAAAAAAACAAAGTCGGTGACCCCCTCTTTTGATGTGAGCGCCTTAAAGATCTGGCATATGTCTTTACATAATTTAAAATACAAAATTGGCCGTCAGAACGTTTATTTTTTGTGAGGAAAATGACGTCTTTTTCTCATTCCATAGAGCTCGTACAAATTTCCGAAAAGCGATTTGTGACACTCATACCTCAAAAACTAAGTCGGTGACCCCCATTTTTTATTTCAGATTGTTCATTACACGATGAAAATACCATATATTGAAAACTAACAGAAATCTGGCCGTTAGCTTATGATTTCTATCACCCTGAACAACCACAGAGCTGGCATAATAAACCAAGAGGGAATCGCAGCGTGTTATTGAATAGGCCAGCAAGTGTAACCGAGTTTCTCTCACATCTCGCGAGCCATCCTTGTTGTTGCGCATACAAGCCGCGGGTCGTCGCTGTTACTGCACAAGCACACGCACTACAAATCTGTGCGTCGCGCGGGCGGATGTTATCCCGATGTTGCATTTTCCCAGGTTCCCTGTTCAGATCGAACGACGTTTCTGCAATAATTATGCCAAAATCAATCGATGGAAGAAACCATGCATCTCAAAAGATCGCATCTAATGCACAAAAAGTCTCCCCCATGACCCTGTTAATTTTGCTAGGAAAAGAGATATTTGAGTCCGAGTGATAGCCGTGTCATCGGTTGTTAGGCCAAAAAAAAATGGTTGTCCAAAGGCTGACGCGCGGTTTGTAAATTTCGCGGAAAATTGAAAAAGTTATGCGAACTTTTTTTTATTTTTTTTTTCAAAAAAAAAAAAATCATGAACTCCGATTTTGTTGAAAACTGAAATTGTGGAAAATGCACGATTCAAGCAATCTGGGACTCTCGGCGGTGGACTGCTTTTTTACGTGGACCGTGAGTGCATAGACGATACTTAATGGCACCAGCGTGCGAAGTGAAAACACTCCACCACCAAATAAAATGGCAATATATTCCGGTTTAAAGTGGGCAGGCTCGAAAAAAAACGGGTGGAAAACTGGCACTAAAGTGACTGTTTAAGAGTGCATATCGCAAACATACCAAATTGATGACCCCCATGCATTTCAATACATATTAAAGTTTTACGATGTTGTTTGCAAACCATTGATATATGATTCCTTGCAAAATCTTGCCGCTCAGTTCAAAATCGCGCATTCAACACATGGGATATTACGTGTATTTCAATGCGGCACTTTATACTGGTGTGTGGGTCATAGGTCAATGCTGCAACGTCGCGATATACATGTGCTTCGGGAAGTAAGGATGGATACAGTTATTCTCAAAGTTAAAAGTGTACTCTGCAACATAAACAAATGGATCTTCCACAAAAACTGATAAGAACAAAACTCTTAAAGAATTTGCAAGTGAAATCTTGTTTGGGAGGAAAATACCATGTGTGGATAGAGGCAGGAATCCTGATGTTGATACGCCATGACTGCAGAATCGCTACCATGGGGATGTCCAATCACGGGTGTGTGTGAAAGTTGGCGATCAGTGGGTGCATGCACGTTCTATTTTAGCATCTGCCGGCACAAGAGTTGAAAATAAAAAAAAAAAAAAACAAAAAATACCGCATTAACCCGCATTACTTTCCAGCCACTCATAGCTTTGAGACAAATATTGTTTTTTTGGCCTTATTGTTGTTTCACTCATTAAGGCGACGAACGTAATAATACCGCTTGTTCATAATATGCATAAGGATTTTCCAAATACGACGATACGTAAAACCAAATATGGTGGTGCCCAAAACTATGATAATGATGAAGTGCGTATGCTCAGTATAATACTTTGGGACACCTTGATTTTGGTACCGATTTGTATTCGGGAGAAAAAATCTTCGGGTCTGGGTATTTTACGTCGTTTGCACCCCCTGGGCAGCAGACTGGAGTAAGTTAAATCGACACCACTATCAATATATGCTAACCTCTTCCAAAACTGCAAAAAAACCAACAAATAAAACTAAATCTAACCTATGCAATCAATACAAACTGCTCGGTGCCAGCAGTCCAAGATTTTGATCAAGTCTCCATGCTGCTTTCGGGGTGCACAAACACTGACCTTGCGCGGAGAGATTTCACTCTTAGCTGTAAATATTCTGTTGGGGACGGTTCGTAAAAAAATCGCGATTTTCATTTGTGTCAACCTTTGGAAGCCAGGAATTCAATTTTAGAAATCTACAAGGATCAAGGAACCTAGTAAACCAACTGATTTGCCGATATGTGTGAATTTGAATGCCAGGAGGAGAGAAGAAGACAGACACCAAATCGACTCAAATCTTGTGCGTGTGATGTCTGAGGGTTGCATGGCGTTGTGGCATTGTACAGGTATTGCATTGAAAATTCTCCATTTTTGTAAACACATGAGTCATAAAGTCAGCGGGCAATTCGAAAATTGGCCAACAAATGTATCATTTGTAGTTTTATCCATCATGTACATGATAGAGGATATCGAGATATACACAGAAATGTTTTCATGTTGATGAAGGGTCTGGAATTCCGAAAAAAAGGTTGGTAAAAAAATAATACAAAATAAATATGAAAAAGACAGATTCTCAATGTAATTAGCTGTAATTATGCCCAAAGCAGCGTGATCAAATTTCCCCAAGGGTATTAATATAACTCCCAATGGTCCAGGGAAAGTGTTAAAAAACGCAACTTCTTGCGTGGGCCGCGCCACGGATTGGGAATTTTATTGCGCTTCCCTCCTTTTTCCAGCGTAGCACGGATTGTCCTCGCCCAATCATAACCTTGCTTTCACAGCGCGCCGTGCGCAAGTTATTTAAACACCTGCTAAATTGCCAACGACCGTCAATGTTATTTTTCCAATAGTGAACTCAATGGTGATCGCAACACATCGCGCATGAACGCGGCGTGAACGCATCGTCGTGCATATGAGGGCGCGCGCGCGCATATGATTCGCGGATCGTCTGTTACTGCATGTGCTACGCATCCCTGTTGGTACGCCAATGGAAGGAAATAGTTATATAGAGAGAGGCCGGATGAGAACTGAGAAGGTTATGGTCTAAGAGGGGGTGGTTAGAGTGACGCAATCCGTGTTCGGTTATTCCTAGGCCTATCGGTTTTGAAAGAGCAGGTATAAAAATCGCGATTTCTGTCGCGCTTCATGGAACATTAATGTCAATTGTTTTAGACAAGCATTATTCCCTCTTGCGTGTTCTTTGCCAAAGAAGCGTACACACAGAGGGTTGTAAGTTTTTGCTAATTTAAACAAATTCCATAACCACACCAATTTAAATAGAATGTGGAAACAACAGGAGTTTCATCTAATTTTTGAGAAAAAAACATCAGAGAGATAGCTATTGTGGACGCGTGTCGATTAACTCATGATCAAAATACTTGATCTTTTTTGGTTAATCTCATGTAGCTCTAATGTAGGCCCTATGCTTAATTTGTGGGTCTTACCTGGTGTTGTTTTGGTAATAATTTGATGAATCTGTGAAAAGAGCCAGATAATCACTATCATTTAGACACTCATGAATAGGCATAATGTCATTAGTGTGTTGTAAGTAGACCGTAAAAAACACAAGATGCAAAGCAGTATGGGCTTTTATACATTAGTGTTTTATTTAGGCCACGTTTTGTGACAAAAATCTAAACAGTATTATGATTTCATGAGTGCGAATTTAGGAAACAATGGGATATTTGATCTTTGTTTACATAATTTAATGATAGAGGATTAAAGAGCTTTCATTTCAGTATCAAGATGTTTTGAACTCAAATAAAGCAAAGCCTATACCTGACTTTTTAGTACAAGTAAAGAGTGCCAGAGACGGAACTAAAGGACCAGGATTCTGGAGATCGGATGAGAGTTACAATAGGATTCTCATTTTTGTTGTTTTGGACTAGAGTCAAGCCTTAGAGGGGTTTGGTTGTTCTATGATTTCAGGTTGTTGGACTTCTGTATTTTGTTAAACCTGTTTATGCTCTAGACTTATCATTGTAGCCTAATGAAATTTTGTAGGCATTAAACAAAATAGATCTCCAGCAAGAATTGTGAAGTCCTAGATTTATGAAGTGTAGGCCCTGTTTTAGGATTGGTTTTAGTATGATTTTAGGGTAGAAAAAAAAAAAAAAAAAAATAAGAGGGCCTTGTCATTTAATGGAGCCTACGAGTGAAATATAGGCCTAACGAGGTTTTGTAAGTCTATGGTTAAATCATGGCATGCTTATATTTTATAAGGTTCAACTATTCCCGTGATCATGAGGTAAGTCAAAACTAAAATTCCGCAATGTTCTTTTGAATGTCATAAAAAAGTGCTATATCATGAGATGAAGTCATTTCGTTGAGAAGATTAGCAAATCCGTCAGAGTTTGGGACATTTGGTCACTTTCAGTTGAGAGAGATTTCCTACCAGAATATGCTAATTAGAGTTCGAAGATTGCAGATCATCTGATGTAATTAGATCTAATAGACGCTCTCATAGATTTTGGGTGCGGTAGTGCGAGTATCTGGGAGCAGGGGAAGATTTCGTTCAGATTAGAGTTCAGATATGAATGGCTAGTGTTCCTGAGAAGTGCATGTTTGATACAGCATTGCGTTTTTGGGGGAAGTAGTCAGTGCTGAAGACTAAAAGAATGTTACCGCGGTCTTTTGGTACATCCTCTAGATAGATTATTTCGTCTTTTGTATGAAATATCTGACAAGCATTTAAGTACTTTCGATTTCTCATATCTCCTGGTGAGTAGTTTGGATATGCAAAAATCAAGTTTGTGCTTATATTCGTTCCGAGCTGGAGTTTCGAATATATCTGATTTAGCCTCACCCTTTACCATGCCAGGAAGCATGCTTTTGGTGAGATGAATCTCTTGCGAGATATTGGAATGTGCCACAGGGTTACTGAAAACATTTCATAGCTAGATTTGATGCTTTTCAAATCTATCTCCCTTGTACAGAGTGTTGTAAGAGGGGGTGATAGAGTTACGCAATACCCGTGTTCGGTTATCATAGGCTATCGGTTTTGGAAGAGCAGGTAAAAAAGCCATTTCTTGTCTTCATGGAACATAATGTCCATTTGTTTTAGCAAGCAATAGTTCCCTCTTTGGCGGTTTGAGAGAGGGGGAAAGATATGAAAGAGAGAGGGGGAGGGGGAAAGAGGAGGGAGAGAGAGGAGAGAGAGGGGAGAGAGGGATGGAGAGAGAGAGGAAAGGGAGTGAGAAGAGGAGAGTGAGAAAGCTTCAAGGTGGGATAAGTGAGAGAGAGAACGAATGGGACAGAAAAAGTATGCCTAAGGTTCTAGCAGAGGGGAAATGTTGAAATAGAGAGAGAGAGACAGAGAGAGAGAACAGAGAGGGAGAAGGTGAGAGGGAGAGGTGTCAAGAGAGAGAGATGGAATGAGACAGAAAACGTAATTTGTAGAGGGGCAATGTGAGGGATAGATAGAGAGAGGGGAGAGATTCAGAAGAAAGAGAAGAGTAAGAAAAACAAGAGCAAGAAATAAGGAAAGAGATTGAGAGAAGGAGAGAGAGGAGGGCCAGATGAGAGAGAAAAGAATAAAATAGAAATGAAGTAAAACAAAAACAAACCGGGCAAATGCGAGAAGGAAATAAAAGAAAGAAAAGCGAGCGACAGGGGTAAAAAAAAGTAATTGTAAGGGTCTTGGGTGACAGATGAGAGAGAAAACGCTTTGAAGAGGGGGAAATGTTGAGGCTATATTAAGAGCGAGGGGAGCGACAGCTCAGAACGTGCAGAAAGGCGAGGAGGAGATGGTTGAGGGAGACGGCATGAGATACCAAAACGATATTTGTATAGAGGGGGGAAATGTTGAGGGTACAGGAAGAAAAAAAAAGGAAGAAAACTGGAAGGAGGAAGCCAGAGGAGGGTCCCATTAAACTGCAGGTGAGGGAAACTTTATATGGAAGTTGAGGAGTTGTGAAAAAACAAATTGTGGTATAACAGATGCAGAACCATTTATTGACGTAGCGTTATTGTATCAAGTGGACCAGTTATACGAAATTCCTAGCTGAATAATTGTAAAGAGTTGTGTGAAGCAGTTGAAAAGCGTTAATGGAACACGCAATTTTAACTCTGTTTTTCACCCTGCTTTCCGATTCTGGAGCCGCCACCTGGTCAAACAAATCCACCGTTCTTTAATTTGACAAATATGACGGTGTTTTGCTTCCGAATGCACATTTTCATTAACTATCCTTTTTCTATTAGTTTTCGGCAGAAACTCACTACTCATGTTTATAGTAGTTTTTTAAAAACTAAATTAAAGTTTTGGGTCGGTCCATCCACCGTGGAAGTAGGATTTATTTCAATGGCCACAGGTAAAAAAGTTTATGGCACTCAGATCAATGTACAGTGATATGCCAGTAAATAATTTGACCTGAAATACATTTTTTCATAATAAAGATCGCTTGGTTTTTTCGGTATGGCCATTTG
This sequence comes from Ophioderma brevispina, assembly GCA_023653785.1. NCBI lineage: Eukaryota > Metazoa > Echinodermata > Ophiuroidea > Amphilepidida > Ophiodermatidae > Ophioderma > Ophioderma brevispina. Next base: position 769 of record JAMKCH010055433.1, on the reverse strand, counting down.
TGACCGGGTCATCTGTGACCTACCCAATGTGACCCACCCCAATCGGGAACTTTAATGTATCGATTGGGTACTATTCCGATTGGGTCGATTGTCGTGGGCGATATCGTGAAATTTAGTCTCGTTTCAACAATCAAGTCTCTGTAGTATCATATTGAACCGCTAAAATTATATCGTCGTCGTATTGAACATGTGTGAGAGTGCATATAAGACACTATAAGAGACTAAACTTTCGCGCGGTACATCTCATCATTATGCGAATTGCATCACCACCCGGGGGGCCAATTTTAAATTCAAAGGTGGATTGAAATGCGGTGAACATGGACCTTCAAAATGCACCCTAAACCGTATTTTCCCGCTAAAAAACAGCTAAAACATACCCTAAAGTATTTGTATCTGTTTATGATACCCTCAACAAGTACGCAGTGGCATGTGAATCGTAAATATACCCTTGATCACATCATTTGCCTTTGCTTACTGTCCCAAGTTCTGATTACATATTTTGGATGATTTTGATCCCGGTGCTTAATGAGATTACCAATGACAATTTATGGTGACAAAAAAACATACGCCTTTTTCCAATTTTTGCTGTTTTTGAACCCTAAACGATATACGCGCGTACATCGCCTGTTGGAAAAAAGAACACAAAACCCTTTTTTAACGGCGGTTTTCTTTTATCACGGAGGCATCATAGTCACCGTTTGAATAACGTGCCCCCCCCCCCGGGGAAGTCGCCAACTGTCCCGGGAGGTGGTCATTGCCCCAGTCAATT
>JAMKCH010055430.1:0-21580 GCA_023653785.1 Ophioderma brevispina | reverse complement strand
GTCCTCTTTCAGTGACAGCCATGTTTTGAAAAAGGGGACGGAGAAGTTCTTTGTGTGGGTGCATTCCATTGCATAGGGACGAGAAGGGAGAAAGAAAAGGGAAGGAGAGGGAGAAAGATTAGGAAAAGGGGGACGGGAAGAGAAGGGAAAAGAGAGAAGGAAGTGGGAGGGAGAGAAAGAAATTGGGAAAAGGACCGTAAATAGGAGAATGAGTCTGTTGTGCGGGTTGAATTCCTTGCCCCTTAACCATCCCCCTTCAGAAATTTTGAAAACGACTGGAAAAAAATGCCCGCACTCGGAAAAATTGGGGAGGGGAGCGGAAAACTTCTCTTGAGTCTGCCACAAGTTTGCCCCCCCCCCCCCCCCCCCGAGGCTCAGGTCTGGTTACGCGGCTGCCGAAGTAACTGTTAGGGAAGTGTGAAACCAGCTAACCTTATGAATGGGTGACCAGAGGAAATCCAATTTCCCCCAAGTGGCAGTATTAGAATACTTGTGTACCAATTTGTTTTTGTTATTAATTGTTAAAATAACATAAAACCCATTTTCAAAAATACTCAAAAAATAAAAAATTGATTAATGACTGTTACAGGAATACACAACATTTCTATCGGCAAGCGAGTATTGTGTGCACTCATAGAGTTACATAATATTTTTTTTATTAGCCGTATGGTTGTACTGTGTCTTCTAAGGATTATTGAATGGTCTCAGCAAGAGTGTGCACAAGCAAAAGGGCTCCCTATTCTGGACTACAGAGACCATCAGCCTGGAACAAGGCTATCGGGCTACTACAATGTGTACTAGTGATGGGCGCAAAAGAAAGTATTAAAGAGCACTACACGAAACACGATCCTCATACCCGCCTCGATCCACCACGACACCTCTCAAACCCATAAGGGCTTCTTTGTTGGGGGGGGGGGGAAGAAGAGTAAGTAACGGGGTGTTGACTTAACGAAAGTGAATTGGTTTTCTTAACTGGTTAAATTTAACCACTTGGACAACTGTATTAAACTGTGTTGGGGTGATAGGGCTATCTCCAAAAAGCTTGAAATACGCTAAAAGGGACAACTCTCCACAGGCCGAAGAAGTAACATTCATTAGTGCTCTTAACGGATATAAAGTTGCCAATTTAAAAAAATGTTTTTGCCCTGTGGAAAATGAACCACTGGTTAGACAAAATGTTAGTTCCTAAGTTGTGTTAAATGAACAGCAGATAACTGCATTAAAAATGATCTTGAGCGACGTCTTACCTGAACAAAACTATTTGGTGTTAACACCCAATGGAGCTCGCGGAAATGGATGACATTTAGATTTGCAAATTGACAAATAGAGCTTCTATGCTTAAGTTCATTGAACCCCAAGATAAGACAGATTAATTCAGGCTAAACCATGTAGGTGAGACCATATACATTTCAGATTTCAGATTTATTTGTCGCTTACATAATACATGTATAACAAAATTAACAGATGATAAAATTTAATGCATAGATAACCATAGATTAGTACGAAGATGAACTCATTGGTGAATACAAAATAATAAAGTAATACTTAGGAACTATGGTTAAATGAAAAATATTTCAAAGTATGACTATAGGGGAAAGTCGGGTAATTCCCGAAAGCGGGGTAATCCCGAACGCAGCGATTCGCTATATTGCGAAAGGGGGAGGACCGTAGTTTACACCTATGGTGTAGATGGCCCTTTGGACTTAATTCAAGTGTAAAACTGACCAAATATGGAAATCTCGCACAGTCTCGCGAGAATTCCAAAAAACACTTTTAGTGAAAATGAATATCAGAACACTATATTTCTGGTGACATTATCACATCGACAAGAAGAGAGAGAAAGGCGTTAATAGGACTAGGGTTCTTCACAATTAAAACATGTACAACAGGGGAACGTCCATGACGAGTTTATGAAAGGAGGAACAGGATACAAACTTCGCTGGTCTGGGGTAATCCCGAACGACTGTTTCCATGGCAACCACTATAGGGGGGTTCATCTCATGATTAATTTTAAAACTCTCATCGAGCTTTTCAGTCTACATTATTTATAATAACTTTTATGTTGCAAGAAACACCAAGTGCTATTTTTTCCCCACGTGGCTGCATTGAAAAACAAGTAGGCATAGCCGTGAGGTGGTCGGGTAATCCCGAAACGACGCCTTTTTTTGTTTTGATCATAACTATTTTCTAACGGTTTGAGTTAAGAAAAACATGCCAGTATATGTTAGAGTTTTGCTTACAATTTTTATTGATATGTTATCTTTACCAAACCTTGTTTGTACCATGGACTTACTGGCTTCAATCGAATGGTGTTCGGCATTACCAGACTTACTAGTGATAATATTACAGATAAACCACTACAAAGGCAGATTTTCGATGGCACCACATGGTGAAGTCGAGGACACCGCTAAACGCGAGGCGTGAGGTCGCAATGCCCTCTACAAAGAAGGGTTAAAAAATGAAAAAAAAGTTTATAGAGATATGTAAATACGAAAGACCAAGGGGGAGGGGGAGAGGAGACGAGACGAAATATACAGGACAGGACAAACTAGGACAAACATGATGCGACAAAGAGTAAATGTATTAAGATGGAAATGAGGAAATTCAAGATGAGATTATAGAGAGAAGATGGGGGAAGGGAGAAGAAGAAAGATAAACATTATTAAGAAGGTAAGTCATGATACAGCGTGACAAGAGACTTTAAACTTGCTGTTGAGGATGATAGTTGAGGGAGAAGGGAAGAAGAGAAATTCTGGACAGTTGAGAGGCATTGCAATCCACAGACTATGGGCCTTGAGATGAGAGGAATTACTGGCAAAGAACGTGTTGGTCGGTTGTAATAAAGGGGCCATTAGCATGCTGGTATCATAGTTGGAGAAAGAGTGGCAAACATGGAAGAAGTTCTTCAGAGATAATAGCCGGTGGAGGAGAGATGGTGGTGATACTGGTGCATAAAAGAGGCAAGTTGAAAGTTGATGAAGTTGGGTTAGATGGTCGCGCACTTTTAAGAGTAGCAAAAGAGATGAAAAGGGGGATCAGTGTGGGCAAGCAAGAGAGACAGAGGACCGGGGCCAGAGAGAATTAGTACAGGGACGGATGGGCGTTTTTGAAGAAGAAACAGAAAGACCGATTCAATGACTAGAGTGTCTAGGATCAGCCCAGCAGATCATTGCACCCATATGACCAGATATGGAAGAATGAGAGAATTGTAACGAGTCTAAGAGATTGCTCGGGAAGATAAGGACGCACCTTACGAATCACACCAATGTATTTGAACACTAGTTTGATACAATGCTGATTGATTGGATTCCCAGGAAATATTAGAGTTAGTAGTCCAGAATTTTGGTTGTGTCGACTGAAGGATTGGAGTAATCGTCAATTTGGTATTTTAATGTCACTTTTAGGTTTTATTACTAGTTTTATTTTTTAACAATCATATAATAGTCTTTTTATGTTTAGAGAATTTATTTAGTTTAAACCAAGTTAGATAATCCGTTTAGTTTTCAGGGTTGATTATTTCCTCAAGTTTAAGCGGGTCTGAGTGGGAAAATAAAATATTCGTGTCCTCTACAAATAAAAATAAACTGGAATTTTAGAACAAGGGGTAAATCGTTTATGTAAAGTAGGAATAAAGAGGACCAAGTATAGAGCCCTGCTGAACCGCTCCTGAACTCCGCAGTAATGCCTGACAGGGTCGAGACTGGTGTTGTTAATGGTAGATCACTCGTTGATATCTGCCAGCAGTAGTTCTCATCCGTCGTTGGCAGGCCTCTAAGACCATCATCATAAGTTGGATAACAGAATTTCGTGGTTCGAATGGTATCAAATGCCTTGCTTAAATCACGAAAAATAACCGATTGTATATTAGCTTGTTAGTCTAGATTTTGTGCAATAGTGCAGTAGAGATTGTTGATGCCATGAAAGTAGATCTCTTGGGCCTAAAAGCCAATTGGTGGAGAAGTAAGATGTTAGTTTTGGTGAGAAAGTTGAATAAACGGACATACACAACTTTTTCAAGACGTTTTACTCAACAGTTGTCAAAATGGACATAGGGCGCTATAGTTATGAAAAGTCATGTCTGTCACCCGCTTTGAAATAGGGGTCACATGGGCAATCTTAATTGGGAAGGTACAAAAACCTCGTTATTGATAATTTGGAAAGATATGGGCGAGGAAGTGACCTCACTTATTGAGGAACAATTTGTTTTTAATAATGTGCTGCTAATGCATCAGTTCCACTACAGTAACTAAGTTTAGTTTAGGTTTAATTTAATAATCTCCTCAGGGGAAGTAGGTGACATATCACTATTAGAGTTGATGCGAGGTGGATTGAAGGTCGGTGAGATCATGAATTTTTGTTTCAGTCAAGTGTTTTTGCCAATGTTTGGCACAAAATCGTTAAAAACTTCAGCCATTTTCTGTATATTGTAAGTCTTTAAACCATGTTAGTAGGAAAAAATCAAGATGTTTAGTTTGTTTATTACGGTCCTATAAGTATTCAAAGTTTTCCACATTAGTTGAGTAATTATTTTGTTGTCTTCAATTTTAGATGAGAATGAGATGTTTTGCTGAGTCGAAGTAGTGAGTTTAGGTGGTTACGGTATTTGTGTAGTTAATTTTATTTCGTAGTAGTTTTGAACAGTGAATTTTTTTATAAAGCTTATCTTTAGTTGAACAATTTGATTAATCTTTAGTAACCCAGGGCTTTTTAGGTGGTATTGCGTTTTGAAATTCTTTTTTGACATAGGACAGTGGCTGTCAAACAATGTTGAAAAGTTATATACTCGATAAATTTAGGCCTGCTTCAGGTCAGTAGAGTCCATACTTAATGCCAATCAGAGACCGAAAGAGCGTGTTTTAGCCTCTGACTATTAATGGGCAATTTCCTGGCCACCACCGTCTGACTTATTAGAGTGGGACACTGACCTGGGTCAAACACTTTATAGTTCTCCCCACTGCAGAAAATGTTTGACACCTTTGGCAGTTTGTATGGACCCGCTATTAGTGCATGGTAAGTTTTGTACTCTCAATTATGGTATCACTTTTTCAGGGGCTTACACAGGGGTGAACTTTAAAATCCCCAAATGATAAAAAAAAAGGTACGTGCCCTGAATTGGTAATACAGTATATTAATATCCCCACATTTGTAAACGCTGGAATGACCCTTTAATTGGCAAATTAAGATGGAATGACTAATAATTGGTAAATGATAGAATGGTCCTTAAAAAGTAAAGGAGAAGGAGTGAAAGGCACTATAGAATGTAACATTGGTAGAAGAAGGAATCAACTCCTTCGCTTTCCCCTTCCTTTTTCCCTTCCTTAATAGTCATTTATTGTAAAATTAGTCCTTTAATTTGTAATGACCCGTTCAAATGAAATAAGGATGGCCCTTTAAAATCTAAATGATGGCCCTTAATTCGTAAATTAAGGAAGGTTTCTTTAATTTGTTATGAAGACGAGCCCTTTAATAAATAAGGAATACCTTTTATTGGTAAATGAAGTAATAGATCTTTCATTTGTAATAATGGAATATTCCCTTTAATTGGTTTAAGGAGTAGTGGTTATTTAATTTGGTAAACGATGGGAGGCCTCTTTGGTAAATAATGAAGGGATGACCAATGGTAAATGCAGAAATGTTCCTTTAAAGGATAAATGAAGGAATAGCCCTTTGATTGATACATTAACTTAGAATACCCTTTAATTTGTAAATGATTGACATAGTCCCCTGTACTTGGTAAATGATATAGAACGACCCTTTAAAAGTTAAATGAAGGATTGACCCCACCCCTATCAGACCCACGATGACCATGCATGGAGGAATGGAGTACATTGGTAGTACTGGCTTCTACTGTAAAACGCGTAATAGCGTCCTCCTACAATATACCCTAAGTTTGGCTACTAAAGCTCATCCATGAAAAAAAACTATGGCCAAATGTTGACCTTTTTGTGCGATGGTGACATTTCGTATATTTCCCCAGCAGGGCGCGTACCATGATTTATTTTCTCGGGGGGGGGGGGGGGGGGGTGCGGACTCTTCGAAAAAGTGGACTTTTTGGATAAAATGGAATTCTTTTGGTGAAAGTGGACCTTTTTTTTTTTTTTTTTTTTTTTAATTCCCCCTTTAAAAATGGTCCTTTTTGACTTTGACAAAAAAAATTCTCGTCACCAAAAAAGTGGAAATTTTTGTTCTAAAAAATTTACCTAAATTTTAGCCCTTTTATGCAAAAAAGGGGACCTTTTCCCCTTTGTGGAATTGTGGGGGGTGCGGACCGCACCCCCCTCCATGCCGTACGGGCTGATACCCCAGGGTGATTGTCAGACCCAGGGGGGACCATGGGGATGAATACATGGTTAGTAGGGTGGTGCCTTGCTACACTCATATCTAGCTCATCTAGACAAAAAGATATGGCAAATGTTGACATTTGTTGCAATGTTTGACCTATTTTTACATTTTTCCCCTCCTGTCAGAACCAGGGGAAGACCCCGGAGGAGTGAATTAGGCCTATGGTTCAAAGGGACTTGTGCCTTCCTACCAATATGCATTACGTTTGGCTACACTAGTCATCTAGAAAAAAAATGTTGCCGTTGACTTTTTTGGAAGGTTGACATTTTTTTAAATTTTTCCCCACTCCTGTCAAAACCCAGGGGAGGACCTGGGGAATGTGCCCCTCTACAACGCACCAAAGTTTGGCTCTCTAGCAATCTAGAAAAAGATATACTCACATCCGGGAGCCCCACAGTGACGTTTGACAGGGGTGGACACACAGACAGCCAGCCATATAGTTCTTCCAGACAGACATGCCCTTTCATAAGCGGATTTTGTGCGCAATCCGTCCAAAAATCTATAAGCTGCATTTTGCTGCTCAATCCGTCCAAAAAGACAGAAATTTCCGACAAGATTTCGCTAAATTGGATTTCTCGCCGTCCCGTCTGAGCAAATAAATTGATTGTCATTAGAATCCCCCACGGAGATATATAGCGATTTAGTAGGTTGTCATACTGATATGTTTTCCGTCATAATGGGTTATCTTTATCAAAAAATGAGTAGTTAACACTCCCAAAGCTTATGATATATTGGTCAAACTTACGGTTATTATTGTATATGTCGACCAGTTATGCCAACAAATTCAGTAGCTGAAACATCTCAAATAATTATTTACTCAGCTCGCTCGCTAGCGCAATAATGAACAAATCGCAGCCAGGGCGGTGCTTAAAATGTCACATTTTATTCAGTTGTTATCACTACATCATTTTGTGGTTACAAAATTTTAGTTTATTAAGTTTGCAGGGAACGCCATCTGCGTTATTGTACAAATCCCTATGGACTTCCCCCAACTGCTTGCTATATTGAGGATGATGCCACGTTGTTTACATGTTTTGGAGACATTTCTAGAACAGTACTATCGATCGATGGGGATTTTCCAGCTACTGTTGCAAAACAAAGATGCCCAAAGATTGGTCGTTTTCCCATGTTACCTCATTTGAACTTTTCTATTGGATAAAGATTGGATCAGAACTTAGTGCGATCCAAGTGAAATGACAGATGTTGTCAAAGCTATTCTTAGCAGATTGGGGAAACCTAAGTAGAGAACAATAACATATAGCGTTCTGATCGCTATAACAACCGGGTCAGTAGTGTAAATTGTACGTTGTAGTTAATTTGGATATCCAGGGATGGTAGATCTGTTGCAGTAGGATCAATTGATATATACCACAGAGCACAGAAGCTGCTGTCCGCCAAGGTGTAAACCTTTTCGTAGTGGGGGGTCAACTAAATCCTTAAATAGCCTAGAGATTATGCTCTGCTCATGACAAAGTTACATTCTCGAAGTAGTTCCTTTAAAATTCCAAAAAGAAGAAACTATGTCAACTTTGAAAAGCAATGTATTTTGTTGCCCATTTTTTTTACCGTAGCCTCCAAAATCGAAAGGGGGGGGGGGGGGTTTTGAGGAGGGAAGGAGGACCAAACACAAAAATAGGCAGTACTTAGTGACAAAAAGTGTAGTAATAAAAGTATACGCATTACTGCGAGTATCTTGCCCAGTGGTATAGGCCACAGGTTGGTTATTCATATATCATGATGCCCGCAACCCTAAACCAAAGCTTTTACACAAGCAAAACTTCAACATTGGACCAAGGGACCCATCACGTGTTAAAGCGTCCTGATTTGTGGTCTCTTAAAACCAATACAGATGCTTTTTTCTGGTTACCTGTGTTAAAAGAACCTTTGGGTAACAGACCTTGCAAAGATGGGGGCGCAGAAGGCGCGGTGCCAAGGCATTTTTTGAGTGGGCTTATTTTGGGTCCTTATCCATAGACACTGTCCAAAGGTCAGTCATTGGGGGGGAGCGGGGGGGGGGCCAAGGTTCCATTTGGGGGGACTTGCGCCCCCCATGCCCCCCGCTGGTTACGCCACTGTTTTTTAGACAACATTTCAATGGTTGTATTTTGTATTTTTTTGTGATTTCTGCCCTTCTGTTTTATATGAGCCACTGAATCCTGAGAAAGCTTATTCTCAAAAATTTGAGCTGGATTCCGATCTTGCGGTTTTGTGTTCTGAGCAATGCCACCTTCCCCGGTCCATAGTCTACTGTGCTGTAATTTGTCGTTTTAACACATTTCACCATTTTTTTAAGTCTTGGGACGAGGGCTGTTGGATCACGAAATGCCCAATTTAACTTTGGTCTTGCGGGATGGACTGGCTTTAATAAGGCAATACCATAATCTCCTGTCTGTTATGCCTGTATATGTAATTACCGTGATGGCTATCACTAAGAATACATTATTAATTCGCTTTTTGCTTAAGGTGTTTTAAACTGACACACCTTTTGACATGATTAACTGCTGGGTGAATGAAAGGTTGTCTTTAACAGAATAAATAGCATAAAGACTTATTATGTTTATTCTGTAGGCCTACTATGTTATTAGCGGTAACAGCTGTCTTCTCTTAACTACACATTATTACTAAGCGTGGGGACTTAAAATTAAAAAAAAAAAAACTCCTGATCGTCGTCAAATTTTGGATATTGGGATCAGGTAGAAAGAAAAAATGTTCACCAATTAGAGCAATAGGAATAAGGCCCTCAGTTTTTTTTTTTAATGAAATATGCATTAACATAATGATGAGCAGGTGCATGGGTATCAGGGGCGGGCCAGGCAGGGTAAATCATAAAAGGGGCGCAAAAACATTCCCACATTATAGTAAAAAAACAAAACAAATTTTATGCAATTAGTGCTTAAACATGTTGTTCCTGTGAATTTGGAACTTTCAGGAGGGGACCTCCCCCCACCCTTATGCCGTCCCTGAGGGTCTTATTGCCTGCACCACTACACACATATTCAAAGTTTGTCAAATTTGGTATTGGAATCTGGTCGCAAGTCACCTGATTAGTAATGATCTAGAAGCAAATATCAAAATGAGCTTATTAATATGCTAAACTAATGATGTGTGTCTTGGTAGAGTTTTGAGGCCCCTTGAATATAGGGTAAAGTGGGGGGAGGGTGAATATGGACACCTGAGGCATTTGGGTCCCTCCTTATAACTTTTAACTATATAGGGATGGTAGGTAGCAAGAGTGTCCCTTCTATTGCTACTTGGAAGAGCATCACTCCACCCAATGTCAGCCGTTCGTAATGGAGGAGTGGCTCGTGCAAGTCCCCCCCCCCCCCCAAGAAACCATTTCAATTAAAACATTTTCACACAGGTTTTTTGTAATGTCATGACCATTTATTAAACATCCCATATTTTGCTTGTGTTGTTGCCTCGATCTGGAGGTGTGACCATGGCAAACATATGGTACTGGCATTACCCAAATTCCTAGATATATCTAATTCAAAAATGGGTGGATACTTTGTAGTGTGATCTGGGGTAATATGGAACACTATTCCATGTGAAACCTTTAGGGACCTGGGCACTAGTGGACCTATATGAGGATCCATATATACCACCCTCTATTGCAAATACAGGGGGTGGTCATTATTGCCGATGCAAGGGGTATATGGAACCTTGCCACAAACGATTTGAAAGTGCCTTTATCGTGGTAAGAAGATTAAGCATTAAAATAAAATTCTGGGAAATTACGATCTTGCTTAAGGGGTCATCATTACCCCACTTTACCCTATAGGTGTTTTTCTCATATACTGATTAATTCTGGCCCAATACGCCACCTTTTTCATAATTTTCATATTTGGAGCCATCTTGAATAATGCCTGGACGGCTGCTGTTTTTTATTCAAACATGTGAGGTGACTTCTTGTGCAAGGTTAGCAAGGTCCTCTCACTGGAAAGGGGCTACCTGTTAGGACAACACACCCACTTATGCACCAAACTCTTTGATATCCCAAATCATGGTGATGCCATGGCAAACTAAGTACATGATTGACAGGCAGTGGGGGTGCCAGAACTTCTTTTTTTCTGGGGGGAACACAGAGGCAAAGTGAAAAGTTATGGGGGAAAAGGTGCAATTTTGTGGGGGGGGGACATGAAAATCTTTTTAAGATTTTTAACCAATTATTCCAATTTTTATATTGTTTTGGCCCAACTGCACTGATTTTTGATCAAATTTGTTCATTTTTCTGGGTTTTAACAATTTGGTTTCTTCTCACTCGACTCACATCTGTAGCTGTTTATATTAAAGGCTAACTTACAGAGATTCCGATGAGGCACACTCAATTTTCAAACAATTGGGTTTTTGCATTACCTATGCTGTAACATATATACCCCAGGGGTTTGTGCAAGAACACAAAGCCTCACAGGAAGTCATTCATATAGACAACAGTGGCGTAAAGGCTGGGGTAGGGGATTAAGGCTGGAAAAATCATGCTTAAATCAGCCCTTTTTTGCCTCACAAACCAGGAAAATTTGTCTCTAAACCAAATCCAACGGGAAAATCTGTCTCAAAACCAAGAAATTGCCCCTCTGACAAGTAAAATTGTTAGACACACTGATAGGAAAAAAATCACAATTTTTTCTATCAAATTCACGTATCTTACTCTCTAAAAATGAAAGAGTGAAAACTCACTCTGAAATTCGGAGTAATTTTAAATTAACTCTAATAAGAGTGGCTTTTAGCTGCTAAAAGAGCGAGGAAAAATAGAAATTGCAGTCTGCACACCTTCACTCGAGGGGGTAACCGAGTCAATCTGTTACCGGGGGCTCAAAATGACTCGTCTTCGGAAAGTGCATCCCACTTGAATCTATCGAGTGGCTTTTAGCTCTAAAAGAGTGAGGAACATGGCTCTTTTTCGGAGTGAACTAATAGGCAATCAGACAAACCGCCGCAAATCGCGTATTTAGGTTTCGAACGAACACGGGCGGGACGAGTTCGCAAAAAAAAGCCGTCAGCAAACGGTTGATCGAAGTTGAAATTATTGAAAGACAGAAATCATAGAGATCCTTACGGGTGAGTATATTGTAGGTGTCGAACATTCATAGCATTTACAGACAAATGTGGAGAAGCATTTTAAATGTTATTTACTGTAATATCAACTCGCAAATAAGGCCCGGATATATGTAGTCTGCGCAGGACAGGGAAAGGCCTTGCATGATTGTGCATTTCGTATACTACATGCACAGGCCAGGCCTGTGCTGTATACGAAATGCACATATGCATGTCGACGGGCATGCATGCATGATATACACGTCAGGACATGACAATCAAGCATGTCTCACTGAATCATGCCAATGATGCGCACAATTTCATTCATGTCACGATGCTATAATTATGACCTAAATACATATACTCACCAAACCCCAAAACAGAAATCACAAGAATCACAACTCTAAAAAGGGTGAATGGCTAGTTCAGCTTTCCCCACAGCTCTAAAAGAGTAACTATGGTCCACTCTGAAAAACGGGAGTGATCAACTTCACTCTTGCTTGAGTATTATTTTTTCATCTGTATTTAGAGTGGATCTCCACTCTAAAAGAGGACCGTCCACTGCAGCTGGCTCTTTTTTTTGGAGTGAGATTTCATCTTTTAGAGTGCGTTTTCACTCTTTGTTTAAGAGAGTAGGACTGTTCTACTGTTCTACTATGTGTAAATGTTTACTGTTGAAAACGGAAAATTGATTCATCTCCAATCTGGAAGTAAGGCATGTTTAGATGACTATATCTCGTGCTAGAAGGGTATTTTTAATTTTCAACATCTCTGAGTCAGCCGTTAAGCCCTGGGTATTACTACAGGGCGGAAAACACTATTCTGAATTTACTACAAAACAAGGGCAAAACCCCCCCCCTAAAAACTCGTTAAAGTGCACTTCAAATTCCCTATATTGAATCAGTACTAAAAACTCCATAGACAAGCATTTTTTCTTTACAAGACGCTTGGTGATACGATATTCCGCATTGGTTGTGGTCTCTATTCCCCATGGCAATGGCCAACCACACTGACTGCCTTTTAAAACCGTTTTTTTTGTGGTGTGATAAGAATTAAAGGGGTGCACAAGAGATTCACAGATCAGGTGTCCTTAAAAATACGAAAAGTACTAATTTTGGCCCCAATGTAAAGCGTTCAATCAAAAATATCCTATGGAAAGGCGTAAGCTGAGAACGGTTCTTTGGTTTCAAAATTGTGAAAATTCTCCATTTGTAAAGAGCGCCACCCCCCCAATACGAAATTCAGCCTATGTTTTACTAATGAAATATAAGCAAATAAATATCTTGTTTCGCCTTTTTTAAGACCTATCTGTCGCCAAATACAAGGAAAGAAATCATGAGCGTCTAATGCTATATGAAATACTATTATGCACATATAATTTGGGTTGCCCTCAAATCTCTTGTGCACTTAAAACAAGGTACTGGATAGGATGTCACCTCAATACAGCCAACAGTCAGTCTCCTTCCCATCCCTTACTGACGCTAATTAACTTCCACAAACTAGACACATTAGTAAGAGTTCAACAGTCAACAGTGTTATCCATATGCCTCCCACTGCATGTGATAACTGGACCCCCAGACAGGGGGCAGCAGATGTATGATCACTAAGTTCCAGTTTTGGTTATCTGCCATACATTTACCGTGTTTGTTCAAATAGATAGGATTTTACTCAATGGCATTCCATTTAAATAGTATTAAGAGTAATTTGTTTACATGTACCCAAATTAAGGGTGATGAGATCAACAAAATCACAGCCAGCTTTTCTGGATTAAGATTATGGTATTCTCAAACGGTGTAAAATGAAAAATCTGAATAAAAAGTGGGGGGTCACCGACTTACAAATGTATGACGTGTTAACAAAATTTGTTACAGAGCTCTATGGGGGGGAAACTGAGGAAAGAAAAAGACGCATTGTTCCCTGTGCCAAACATAAACTGCTAAGGGCAGACTTTTTTATTTTTTAATTATGTTAAAGTCACATTGCACCAGTCTTTAAGGCGATCCAATAAAAAGAAGGGTCCCGACTTAGTTTCAAGAACAGAAATCTGTCAAATGTACCAAAAAAATACACTTTTTAATTTTAGTGCGTCTTGTGTGAATGTTGTGGGCGAGCAGTTTCGCGTACCTGAGGCACCGAAATTGCCGTCAAGTGTACGAATTATAACTGCGTCAAATGGTTATTGTGATTCTGCTTTGCAAATTTACAGTATCACAGATTTATTATCTACAGAACGGAGTGATTCTCTCATTTAGTTTAAAGGGAAAATGCTATAAAGAGTGACGTAATGTTTCATAATTATTGCACAATTACCCATAGTTTTAGAAGATGTTGGAAAATTATGTCAACGTCATGCCTGAAATTCAGTTAAGTTGACTATGGGTCTTTTTATGTTTTACAGAAAACAAAATCTGGATTGAATATTTGAAAAAATGGTTTCTCTTTGTCCGTTCATGGGAACCAAACAGACAGAAGGCGCCAAACTTCACAAGCCTGCCAACAGGTTAGATTGTGTTAACCTTGTCTACTCAACGGAATTAATATCATTCGCACTTGCTGAAAATTTGCAGTTGGTATGATTCTTCCAAGTTTGAGGGTTACTAAAGGTGGGTCACCTGACGTGGTCCAAATTTCAGATAAGTGTTTCCCCTCATATGCCAAGCACAGCACCACAAAAAAATTGGGATAAAAATTTGAGGCAATTGGATAGTCAGAAGCAACAAATGGTACTAAATTGGCCCAGTTAGGACAATGTGATGTAATTCAAAGTGTTTAAACCACATGTTAGAGACCTTTTGTCACAATCAAAGAAATATTCCAGGGCTTACATTTCACCAGGGTGAGGACAAATACTTTAAACTTTCTTCTGATACCCAAATAATGATCAATTTTGAAGGACAGGGTTTGTCAATCGAGTCACCCACCTTTAAATGCACTTATGCTGATTCTGGTGGCTATGCGATTTTGCGAATGCAACGACTGAAACGAAACAAAATGAAAAAACAGATTTTAGGTGGGAAGAGAGGTACTTTTAGGAAACATTTGGTTGGGTTCGCAAAATATCAGGTCCTAGATAGGAGGGACATGATATTTTGCCAAACAGATTTTTCTGTGTACAGTTTGAATTTAAATAAACTAAGATTCATCTGAAGACTTCACTAAGTTTTTGCAGTCAACATGGACATTAGTGCAATCAACATTTGATCTGCCCAGTGTTTAATGTTGTCCCCTAAATTACCCTATTACCACCTTAAAAATCTGTTTCGTTTTGTTCGTTCATGTCGTTGCGCAAAAATAATAAGCCTTATGGCCTGCCAATTGTCATATTAATTTATTTCAAACGACTGACTAAGCTCGAAGAACAAAAACTGTTTATGCAGAAAAATGTCTATCAATCATATCAAAATACTATTCAGCCAATTGACTGTTGCGCGCGTTCTAAATTACCAAATAGACAATTATATTTAGGGCCCTTTTCAGGATGTCATACACGTGACCGAACTCCCCCACCCCCCCCCACACCAACCATTCTAGCGAACGTGGAAACTTAAAACATATTTGTCAGAGTTGAAAATGTTTTCCCTTTGCTAGATGGTTGTTTGTAATGGGAGGCAAATAAAGTTCTGGTCCGTGGTGACTTCTCGAATAAGGGCCCTTTACATCTGGTTCGCTGTAGCTTTTATACTTCTGCTCCTCATTTTCCTTATATCTCCTCCCCATTCCCGTTTGCGCAATGTTTCCCCTCATCTGCACCATGGGACGGTTGCGCGCCTTCCGTTACCAGTGCTTGTTCCGATTTCGGTGTATTGTATTCTCCCTTGTTGAGCGCCTGGGGCCATCTTGAATATTGCTGAATGGCTGCATTTTTTTATTCAAAACATGTGATTAGACTCTGTGCAGGTTAGACAGGTCCTCAATCACTTGGAATAGGGGCCTGGCCTGTAGCACAACACCCACTTATCACAACTCCCTTGATATCCATAACTCATGGTGATGCCATGGCAAACTAAGTACTGATTGACAGGCAGTGGGGGTGCCAGACCTTTTTTCTGGGGGAAAACAGAGGCAAAGTGAAATTTATGGGGGAAAAGGTGCAATTTTTGCTTGGGGGGGGACATGAAAATTTTACGATTTTTAACCATTTTATTCCAATTTTTTTATATTTTTGGCCCCAAATCATGATTTTTTTCTCAAATTTTGTCATTTTTCTTCTAACAATTTGCTCTCCCTCTACA
This sequence comes from Ophioderma brevispina, assembly GCA_023653785.1. NCBI lineage: Eukaryota > Metazoa > Echinodermata > Ophiuroidea > Amphilepidida > Ophiodermatidae > Ophioderma > Ophioderma brevispina. The sequence continues at coordinate 5,972 of JAMKCH010055430.1, read as the reverse complement.
CATCTTTGGCTTGTTTCTATTAAGCTAACTCAAGATTTCGTGAGGCACACTCAATGTTTCAACAAATTGTTTTTTGCATATACATAATGCTTGTACATATATACCACCATGGGTGTGAATAACAAAGCTCAAATGGAAGTCCTTCATATAGAAAACAGCTAAAGGTGGGTTAGCGGGACAAGGTTGAAAATCATGCTAACTCAGCTCTTTTTTGCCTACACTCAGGAAAATTGTCCTTCTAAACCACCTCCCACAGGAAAAGCTGTCTCAAAACCAAGAAATTGCCCCCTCGACAAGTACAATACTTTTAGACAACTGATAGAAAATCACAATTTTTTTAATCCAATTCCGGTATCTACTCTCTTAAATGAAAGAGTGAAAATCACTCTGAAATTTCGGAGTAATTTTAAATTAACTCTATACGAGTGGCTTTTACCTAAAAGAGCGAGAAATTGGGCCTGACACCTTAACTCGAGGGTTTAAAACCGAGCTCACTCTGTGTACCGCGTGGCCTCAAAATGCCACTCTTCTTCGGAGTAAGGCCCACTCTGAACTCTTATCGAGTGGCTTTTAGCTCTAAAAGAGTGAGAAAATGCTCCTTTTCGGAGTGAACTAATAGCCATTCAGAACCGCCGCAAATCGCTTGAAAAAAATATTTTCGAACAACATTGCGGACGAGTTAGGCAAGACCTTCGCAAATGGTTGACCGAAGTTGAAATTAGTGAATAAATCATAGAGATCTTTTTACGGGTGGATAATTGTATGTGTCGTCAACAATTCATACATGTACAGACAAGTGTGGAGAATCATTAAATGTTATTTACTGTAATATCCCTCGTAAATACGGCCTCGTATAATATGGTAGTCTGCGCAGGCAGGCCCGGCCGGTGCATGATGTGCATTTCGTATACAACATGCCAGGCCCAGGCCTGTGCATGTCTAAAACGGGAAATGCACATCATGCACTGTCACGGCATGCAACCATGATCATACACTTCATGCATGCCACAACATGCATGTCTCACTGAATCATGCCACTGATGCGCCACAATATTCACTCCCCGGGCCCCCCCCTCATGTCGACGAATGCTATAATTATGACCCTACACATTATATATACTCACCAAACAAACAAATCACAAAGAATCACAACTTCAAAAGAGTGATTGGCTAGTTTCAACTCCTTCGCCCACAGCTCTAAAAGAGTGACTAGTTCATTCTAAAAAGGAGTGATCACTTCAATCATTTTGTTTTTGCTTAGAGTTTATTTTTCACTCTTTATTTAGAGTGATCTCACTCTAAAAGATGCTTCACTCAGCTGGCTCTTTTTTGGAGTGAGATTTTCACTCTTTTAGAGTGAGTTTTCACTCTTTCGTTTTAAGAGAGTATGGCACTGTTTATACTGTTATACTATGTGAAATGTTTACTCGTGAAAACGGAAATCTGATTCAATCTCCAACTCTGAATTAAGCATTTTAGATGACTATTCTAGTTCTAGAAGAGTATTTTTAATTTCAAATCTCTGAGTCAGCCTTTAAGCCCATGGTATTACTACAGGCGAAAAACCTAGCTCGAGATAATTACTACAAAAACAGGGCCAGACACCCCCCCCCTTAAAACTGTAAAGTTGCACTTCAAGTCACATATATTGAATACGTACAAAACTCCAAGACAAGCTTTTTTTCTTCACAAAGACGCTTGGCTTAACGAGTATTCCGCATTCTCTAATTCCCAATGGCAATGGGACCAACACACTACTGCTTTTTAAAACAGTTTTTATTTTTTGTGTGTTATAATAATTAAAAGATGCAAACAAGAGATTTCACATTATCAGTGTCCCAAAAACTCCGAAAGTACTAATTTTTGCCCCAATGTAAAGCTTTCAATCAAAAAATCCCCATCTAAAATGATTAAACTGAAAATGTTTCTTTGGTCAAATTGTGGAAATTCTAATTTCGTAAAGGAGCAAATTCCTAATTCAGCCTATGTTTTCTATTGAAATGATAAGCAATTAAAATCATCTTGTTTTCCTCTCTTTTAATACATATCTGTAGCCAAATACAAGGCACAAATCTATTGGGCGTCTAATCTATTAGTAAATTACTATTATGACACAATAATATTTGTGCCTCAAACTTCTTGTTGCACCTTACAGGTTACTGTATAAGTTGTCACCTCAATACAGCCAACAGTCAGTTCTCCTTCCCATCACCTTACCCTGACGATAATAAATTCCACAAAATATACACATTTATGTAAGAGGTCAACAGTACAACAGGTTAATACATATGCCTCACAACGCTTTGATAACCTGACCCCCCAGACGGGTGCAGATTTAATGATCACTAAAGTCATTGGTTATCTGCCATACATTTAAAGTGTTTGTTATCAAATATGGACTAGGATGTTATCTCATGGCATTCCATTTTAAATCAGTATAGAGTTAATTTGTTTTCCATATACAAATAAGGGTGAAGAGGATCAAAAACTCACAGCCAGATTTTCTTTATTTTAGATATATGGTATTCTCACGGTGTAAAATGAAATCTGAAATAAAAAGTGGGGGTCACCGCTAGATCGGACGTGTTAAAAAATTTGTACAGAGCTCTATGGGAAAATGAGAAAAAGACATCATTTTCCTTGCAAAAATAAACTTCTAAGGGCCAGATTTTTTATTTTTTAATTATGTTACAGTCACATGCAGATCTTTAAGGCGCATCAATAAAAAAAGGGGTCACCGACTTAGTTTTCACGAAATCTGTCAAATGTAAAACCAAAAATCACCTTTTTAAATTTTATTGGCGTCTTTGGTAACTGGTTGTGGCGCAAGCAAGTCTTCGCGCACCTGCGCACCGAAATTGGCGTCAAGTGTACGCATTATAACTTGTCAAATGGTGATTATGCTGCAATTTACCGTATCTCACGATTTATTCTCTCAGCAGTGATTGCTATCCTTTAGTTAAGGGAATGCTATAAATGAGTGACATAATGTTCATAAGCTTGCACAATTACCATAAGTTTCGAAGATGTTGGGAAAATATGTCACTTCATGCATGAAAATTCAGTAAAGTTACATGTCTTTTTATGTTTACAGAAAACAAATCTGGAATTTGAGAACATATTTTTAAAAATGTTTTCTATTTTGTCCGTTCATGTGAACCAAAAGGCCAGAAGCCGCCCAAATCACAAGCCTGCCAACATGTTTGATGTGTTAACTTGGGTCTAACTCAAACGGAATTACATACTCATTAGTCATCTTTGCTGAAAATTTCATGCTTGGTATTATTTCTTCACAAGTTTGAGTTTACTTTAAAGGTGGGTCACTGATCGTGGTCCAAATTTTCATATAAAGTGGTTTCCCCTCATATTGCAAGCACATCACCACAAACATTGGATTACAAATTTTGGAGGTCCACTTGGATAGTAGAAGGCAAAAATCGTACTAAATTGGCCCAAGGACAATGTGTGTTCATTAAGTGTAAACCACATTTAGAGACATTTGGTCACAACATCAAATGAAATATTCCAGGCCTTAAAATTTCACCAGGGTGATGACAAATACTTTTAACTTTTCTCTGTACCAAATAATGATCATTATTTGAAGGACAGGTTGTCAATCGAGTCACCCACCTTTAAATGCACTTAGGCTATTTATGGTGGCTTATGATATTTTGCGAATGACACGAACTTGAACGAAACAAAATGAAACAATTTTTAGGTGGAAGAGAGGGTATTTTAGGAAAACATTTTTGTTTGTTTCGCAAAATATAGTCCTATATAGGAGGTGGACATATATTTTGCAAAAAACAGATTTTCTTTGTACAGTTTAATTTTAAAATAAACTAGATTCCTCTGAAATACTTTCACTAAGTTTTTTTTGCGTCCAACATGAACATTAGTTGCAATCACATTTGCATCTTCCCAGTGTTTAATTTTTTCCCTAAAATTAACCCTTTAACCCCTAAAATCTGTTTTTCGTTTTGTTAGTTTCATTTCGTTGCGCAAAATATCATAAAGCCATTATGCCTGTCAACTTGTCATATTCAATTTACTTTCAAATGACTGACTAAGACCTAGGAAGAACAAAAAACATTGTTTATGCCAAAAAATGTCTATCAATCATATCATAAAATAATATTAGCAAATTGACTGTTGAGAGAGTTCATTAAAATATACCAAATAGACAATTAATATTTAGGGCCATTTTTCAGGAAGTCACACACGTGACCGAACTCCCCCCCCCCCCCCCCCACCCCACACAAAACAACCATTCTAGCGAAAGTGGAAACATTAAACATTATTTTTGTCAGGTTTGAAAATGTTTTCACTTTTGCTAGATTGGTTGTTTTGTCATAGGGGGCAAATAAAGCTCGGTCACGTGTGTGACTTCTCGAAGAATGGCCCTTTACATCTTTTTCGAGTAGCTTTTTATAATTATGATACTAATTATTAATTATATATCATACCCATTAAAAGTTTGAGCAATGTTTAAAATAATATGAACAATGGAATGTTGAGAGCATTCATTAAAGGTGCTTGTTCCGATTTATGTGTATTGTGTTCTCTACTTGATATGAGAGCCTGGCACTTGCACATACACCCCGTCAAGTACCGTGGGAAACAAACTTGTGGTTTTGATGGTAGACACAATAATGCATGATGCAAAGCCCTATTCAACACTGTGCTAATATTGATGGTTAACCACTAAAATGGCGGTTTTTTGTTTATATCTTGGGGATGAAATGGATTTGAGGGCTCAAATTTCAGGACGACAATGAGAAAAATACGGCCTTTCATCTGATATCAAAATCGATACTACTTCCGGGTAAATCAGGGGGGTCCCAAAGACGATCGGAACACGCACCTTTAAAATATACCAAATATACACAACATTGAAATATCTTTACCAAGTAATGGCTGTGTTTAATTTTAGAATCGCTATTTTGCACAATTCAATATCATGGGAATGTTTCATACCGTGTCATCAAATTTGTTTAACACTATCAGTGATCCACCCAAAAGAGTCAAAATATTTGTAATTTTCAGAAAAAGCTTAAAACAGAAGGGTAAGTCTGTAAAATTCTTATACATTATTTTTTTCAACTGAAAATTATGTCAATCATGAAATTCCATCACTTTTGTAATATACCTAGTGCATTTTAAGACATTTTAAAGCAGTTTTTTTCAGATGCCAGTCTACTATGTCAATCATGAAAGGACATAGCCGGATAAGGAATGAAGGACGCCCTCTATAGTTTTCATGAGAACGGATGAACTTGAAACGTTTTGCATAATAAAGCGACATACTCAAAGTTTACCTTTTGCTGGTTTTCAAAAAATCCCACTTTACATAATTTCCCCAAAAGTCGGTTTTTATGTAAAGTTATAATACAGGCTTAAATGGGTAATTAAAATTTCCATTAAGCCTTTCCACCCCAAGAACCACAATGCCGCGTTGCAAGAATGTGCGCTATATTATTTAGCAACATATATGTGATTGGCGTTCTGGTTCTTGGGGTGGAAAGACCTCATTTTTGCATTTTTGTTTTCTGGGGGGGCCGGAACACTAAATGGAATTGCCAAAAACAACGACGAAGTTTTAACATACAAACCATACCATATCACTATTATGGTAAGGCATGCTAATCTACCAAGGGCTCTGTTCAGTAGCCTTGGATGAGCACATGTTAACAACAGCTGACCATGCACTTCCTGAGTATCATAAATCACACTAAAATACAGGGGATGTATTTGCTCAATACAATGGTGAATGAAAGCTATTGAACTGCACCATGGGAATGATATAGCTCATAGTGTAGTTAACTTGCTCATGATATAAATAGCGTGGTCATGGGCCATTGTGTTGTATTCCAGAGTCTGCTTGGTGTGAAGACGGTTATATAATCCAAATCTTAGCAGCATAAGCTAATAGGTATTTGGGTATTGTTATAAAGGGCTGCCTCATGTAGCCT
>JAMKCH010055429.1:0-50634 GCA_023653785.1 Ophioderma brevispina | reverse complement strand
CTGTGCCATGCTTGGGTGCTTCCCGTTGCTCGCTTTTTTATGTTAGTTTTCTGTTGTGAACATCCTGCTTGTATTATCTGTCTTCTTATCGCCTACTCAAATTATATTTCCCTGTAAAAATATATTTGTAATTAGCCGGAATCACATGAGTTTGGCGGCGGGGGCGTGCTGTTATCATTTGTTCAGTGCGCGTGGCTCCGGTGCCACACTTGGGTGCTTCCCGGTTATTGTCTTATCGTGTTATTGCTCTTTTGGATTGCTATTTTTGCTTTGTAACTATCAGTATATCTGAATCTCTCCTTGTTTTTAAGGTTTGCTACTTTATTTTGTATATAAGCCGGGATCACCTGAGTATGGCATTTGGGGGTGTGCGTGCTGGTGTTATTGAATCTGTATGTATATCCTCCCGTGTCATGCTTGGGTGCTTCTCGGTTATCTTTTACATATAGCATCACTGTCCCTTTTTCTGTATTTAATGTTTATATTGCTGCTGTTGTTTAGATTCATATGTATGTAACATATGTGTGTAGTTATTTGTTGAATGCTTTAAAATATTTTGCATAATTGGCCGGAATCACCTGAAATGTCACTGGGAGTGTTTGCCACTTATTGATTCTGCACTTGTCCGCCCTGTGACATGCTTGGGTGCTTCCCGGTTGCTATTATAAATAATAGGCAGTGTTTATATTTTGCTATATGCTTTTTGTTAGTGTTTATAATCAATTGTTTTAAATGATCTATGTTTGCATGTATTTTGTGGGTTTTTCTTTATCTCTTGTTAAAGTTTGCCTAAAGTCTTCTGTACAATTAGCTTGGGAATCACCTAGCATGGCATGGGGGTGTGTGCTGATCTCATTGATTCAGTACATTTCCCCCAGTGCCATGCTGGGGGTGCTCCCGGTGCTGGTCTAATGCTTGTTATCCTATTGTTATTATTTCTGCATAATTTCTTATTTAAATCTTTTCATTATCGTGTAAAAGCTTGAGGCCATTCTGTATAACATCGGGAATCACCTGTTAGGCATTGGGGTGCTCGTGCTGTTATGTCGAGTCATTGTTTGGCATGTCCCCTGTGGCCATGCTTGAGGGCTTCCCGTTGCTTCGTTAATATATGTTTCTGGTTTTCCTCTGCTTATTTGTACCATTTTTTTTTTTTTTGCAATGTTTAAAAGTTTGTGTCGGATTATTTTGTGTAATAGCTGGGAATCACCTGCGTTTGACATTGGGGGTTTGTGCTGACATTTTTGAATCAGTTACCGGGTTCCCCGGGGGGCCATGCTTGGGTGCTTCCTGGGTTCTGTTAAAATATTATGTCTGCTACACTGCTGCTTACATTTTTGGTATAATTTTTTTGTCATAATTGTTTTTTAATTATTTAATTTGGTTTAGTTCATTTTGTCTTCAGAATTTTAAGGTGAGTAAACTTATTTATTCCTCAATTTCTGTACATAGCCGGGAATCGCCTGGGTATGGCAGTGTGGTTGGTGTTGTTGGTGTTATTGATTCAGTACCGTTGCCCCCTGTCATGCTTGGGTTCTTTCCCGGTTGCTGCGTTAAATTTACTCTGTAATTATTCTCTGTAATATTTTGTCAACTATTTCAGTTTAAAAGTTGAGTCAGTTTTGTGTAATAGCTGGGAACTCCTAGGTATGGCGTTGGGGGTGTGTGCTGATGTTATTGAATCAGTACACGTGTCCCCCGGCGCCCATGCTTGTGGGTGCTTCCCGGTTTGGGGTCTATTAAAAGTAGTATCTCTATGTCACGATATGCTAGTTGTAATGTTGGAAATAAGTTTCTACATAATTTGCACTTGGTAATTATGTGTTTGAATGTAGTTTAATTATCTGTTAAAAAATCTTCAATTATTTTGTACTTTTAGCCGGGGATCGCCTGGGTTTGGCATGGTGGTGTGTGGCCTGTTGTTATTGGTTCAGTGCACATGTCCCCCTGTGCCATGCTTGGTTGCTTCCTGTTTGCTTAGTTAAATTTGTTTCTGTAATTATCCTTTGATTAATTTTTACATTTTTTTGTCATATCTTTTAAAGTTGACAGATTATTTTGTGTAATAGCTGAGAATCACTTAGTATGGCATTGTGGCTGTGGGCTGACTATGATTGAATCAAGTCGTGTCCACCGGTGCCATGCCTGGGTGCTTCCGCGGTTGTGGTGTATTTGCTTTGCTGGAGCCTAGTCTCTTTACAAGCAATTGAGTGTGTTTTTGCTTATCACCACTTTTAAAGCTATAAATGTCATACGCCACTTTGTAATTGTACATCTAATTAGCCTGGTTTATTTTTGAATTCGTATTTCTGTCATGTGTTCAAAAACACTTTTATTATTTATTAAATTATTATTATTATTTTGATTCTCTGTAGTTTTGCTTTGTCTGGATTATTGGGGGAATGGGGTTGGTTCACCCTTCTTGATGAACATGCTCCCTTGTCCCCTGGTGCAGTCTTTGGCACTTATTTTTGTGATTTTATTTTTGATGGAATTGTTTGCCATCCTGTATTTTTAATTGTTCTTTTGTCATATTTCCTGCTCATTCTGTGTTTTCTTTCAACTGCTTTTCGTGATTCTATTTTTTTTTGGCCCGTTATTGTCCTTTTTGCCCCCTTTTTAGTTTTCGCGTTAAGCAATCATTGTTTATGTTGGTGCTATAATTGTCAATACACCAGGCTTTTTTAAAGTGGCAATATTGTTATTTAATAAAATTATACCTCGTCAAACTTTATTATGTATTATTATATTTTGTAAAAGTGTAACGATTTTTATAGTTTGCGTATTGATGTATGTATTTGTATTAAGTTCGTAATGATTGTATAGTAGATTGTAATGTACGTGTATTTTGTATAAGGTGTAATATTGTATAAGTATGTCTAATGTTGGTAATGATTTTGTGGCTAAGGGCATCCCGCCTGTGGATGTCCTGTTTTACTAAAAAAAAAAGAAAAAAAAGAAGATATCCTATCTGAGGCAATTCTTACATAGGCTATGTCTTAAGGCTATCATTAGCACTCTTTTGCGTATAAAGAAAACAAGGCAGAAATTCCTTTTTTATACGTTTCTCCCTCATTTTTTAATCCCTATTCAGTGATCTTGGCGTTATGGGTAGCAATTGTTTACCAGTTTAAAGTAAAGCAACGGGTTTAAATTGTCTTTTTGAACAGTTCCCGTGACTTAAATCACTAGTTGGCTGATTGTTGTCGATATACATGTAAATAGCTAAAGCAGAAGTGGTTATCCGAAATCACGAGCCACCTGAAGATTTCCATGACTTTGAATCACTATCCTTGGCTGATTCGTCTTGCTACAATCAATGGTAACGACAATCACAATAAGCTTTTGTATTGAGTCCCTAAGATTCCATGACGTTGTTGGCGGATTCGTTGTCGATATACATGTATTATCTAACAAGCAGGTGGTCATGTTAATCCGACAATCACAATCAGCTTTTATATTGAGCCCCTGAAGAATTCCAAGACTTTGAATCACTATCCTTGGCTGATTCGTTGTCGATATACATGTAATCTAACCAGTCAGATGTAATCCGACAATCACAATAAGCTTTTGTATTGAGTCACCTGTTCTTTCATCTTTGTTTATTTCAACAAATCAAGTGGCAAAATGTTTCGATTGTCCCTTTAAAATAGTGAAGAAGAAAATTGCATAATTAGAGTCCACTACTTTGGCTGAATCGTAATCGACAGATAACTAACAAGTAGATGGCAATCTGTTTTCACAAATAGCTTTTAATTGAGTTCTTTCACTATTGTTTATTTCTTTCATTTGTACCACCTGAGGCCGAGGTGTTTCTAAATTTTCCTTTGTTCAATTGTCCTTTATTGTTTAACTATGAATATTCATCAGACCGTTATTTTTCTCCGGAGGTGTCCAGAGACCACTTCGGAAAAATAACGGTGTGATGAATATTCATAAGTTTAGATAACGGTCTCTGACCGCTTTCGTAACTATAATGGACAGTTGAACAAAAGAAGAACAATTGATAATGATGAAAAGGAAAAGGGCTAGACGTATATATGAAGGTAAATGAGCAAACGATTTTTTATTTTTTCCTGTCCCGTAAACGGACAGAAATTACAGCACAGTGGCCTATGGTACCGTGGGAAACAAAGAATTGCTCATAACACAAACCGCAAGATCGGATCAACTCAAATTTGTGAATAAGCTTTTCTCAAGGACATCTAGCGAACCGTTAATAAAACTGAAGGTGCTGGAAAGGAAAATTGCACCTTTAAGTTGGTGATCCTCTGTGATACTTGGTAATGCTTTCTTTGAAATTTGTTTCTGCGTCATGAGCCGAATACGGTACAAACTTAGGGTTCCCAAATCGGACCCTAATAACGTACGTTCAAGTTCCGTGTGTAGTTTAAAGGTGCAACAGACATTTCACATACCAGGTGTCCCTAAAAAATCGAAAATGCTTATTTTTACCCTGATGTAAAGCTTTCCATAAAAATATCCCCTCTGGAAAGGATTAAGCTAGAGATATTTCCTCTTACAAAAATTGTAAAATTTACAATTTCGTATAGGAGGAGCAAATACGAAATGACTTCAGCCTGTGGTTTACGTGGAAATATAAGTAAATTCAAATCAATTGAGTGTCTAAATCTATATGAAATTACCCTTGTTGAAAAATTGAAAAATACCCTTTTTAAGTGTTCTTTGGTCACGCATGATATCCCCTTTTCCATGACCAGTGACCCCCCCCCCCTTCAGTGGGATCCACCCTAATAGTTCATTTGGCATGGTTAACCTTTGGAGGTATGTTATCGTGGTCTGATTCTTCATTTTCTAGTTCAATTCATAGTAAACATTGTGGCCCGTATTCCAGAAACTTGTTTAGTTAAACGCAATTTTAGCTTAAAATCGCCGTAATTTAAAATTTCGTTTAAGCAAAATGCGTTTAAATATTTTTAACCATTTGCTTACTTAAACGGAAATTTTAAACACAAGTAACACCGTTGTTATTTAAAGACGCTAACTTGAGTGTATAAAAGGACCTATTGTATTTTAATGGTTGAGCGCACAGAGTGTATCATGGCTTTCCGTAGCGTTTAAGGTGCTACACGAACTGGATGAGAATGATATGCTCCATTGCTGTTGTCAACTGGACAATGCAATGAGCCGTGCACTTGAAGAAAACACACACTAAAACACTTCTTAAACTAGCCCCATACCTAGTTTAAATTTCGACGCATTTTGGCGAAGTTAAAATTACGTTTAACTTTAAACTCCTTTCTGGAATTGCGTTTACTTAAGCGATACGTTTATCTCACATATAAACGTTCGCTTAGCTTAAAATCGCGCTAAACACCTTTTTGGAATACGGGCCTGTGTATTTGGCCCATATTGTACTACAGAGCTCGAAAATCATTAATGGTTGGGTCGCCAACCTTCCTTCCTGGCCGGTGAGGTGATGTAACTGCCAGATTGATTGTACTCATGCTCTTTGGAATATGACAGCATAATCATGATGCGTAAATAATCAACGAGTTTCCTCTCAATTGTGCTATGAATGCAGGGAATTTTCAATAGTGAATCAAGATGTTTACTTACCTAACCCTTGAGGCCCGACAAACTGCCAAACTCATACGGGTGACTTACGCATCTCTCTCTCTCTCTCTCTCTCTGCTTAATCGGCACTTTCTGATTGCACTATGACGTAGACATTAGTACAGTAGGTGCACAATCTATTGAAAATATTATTTAGGCAAAGAAGTAAATTTCGCTTAAAAAAGGAGTTGGGCAATATCCCGCTAGGGTGACGATATCTTTCGGTATGACGGTGAGGTATAAGTACATTGGCCATACAGCTAAACTACCAGAATTCTCCTAGGAGAAATTCAATTTCCCTAGGAGAAATTCAATTCAAATTCAATTTCTCCTAGGAGAAATTCAATTTCTCCTAGGAGAAATTCAATTTCACCTAGGAGAAATTCCAGCCAGTGACAGTGCACCTTATAGATCTAATTTCTAAAAGATTAAATCTGTTTGGATAAATTATCTCCCAGAAGAAATTATAATTTCTCCTAGGAAAAATTTCTCCTAGGAGAAATTCAATTCAAATTCAATTTCTCCTAGGAGAAATTAATTTCTCCTAGGAGAAATTCAATTTCTCCTAGGAGAAATTAAATTCTGGCCGCCCGGTCATAAGTGTTTAATTTATCTGCAAAATATTCAGCCAAACGAGCGCTCTCATTGCTGGAATTTCTCCTAGGAGAAATTAATTTCTCCTAGGAGAAATTCTGGCCAAAGGAGCGCTATCATTGGCTGGAATTTCTCCTAGGAGAAATTCAATTTCACCTAGGAGAAATTAAGCCGAAAGGAGCGACTCTCATTGGCTAGAATTTCTCCTAGGAGAAATTAATTTCTCCTAGGAGAAATTAATTTCTCCTAGGAGAAATTCCAGCCAATGAGAGTCGCTCCTTTTGGCTGAATTTCTCCTAGGAGAAATTCCAGCCAATGAGAGTCGCTCCTTTTGGCTGAATTTCTCCTAGGAGAAATTCAGCAAAACGGAGCGCTCTCATTAATTTTCTCCTACGAGAATTTGAATTTCTCCTAGGTGAAATTGAACTTCTTCTCGCGGAAATTCGGGTTTTATGATTCTTACGCCACCTTAGGTATCCATTTTCTCCGAGGAGAAATTTGATTAACCATCTTAACAACGGGAGTTGTGATTGCTATTTATTTTTGCGCCTAGGAGAAATTAATTTCTCCTAGGAGAAATTCTGGCCAAAGGAGCGCTATCATTGGCTGGAATTTCTCCTAGGAGAAATTAATTTCTCCTAGGAGAAATTAATTTCTCCTAGGAGAATTCGGTATTATGACTCCTATGGTCAATGATATATAAGCGATAATGCTATGCTATCACAATAGTATTATCGCTTTATTCCGTAAAGCTTATGTAGAATTAAAATCAATCTCCCCACATCGTTCCTCGCTAGTGTTGTAGATAAGAGTATCGTGCAGAACTCACAGGTTCGAACCCACCTGTAACCTCTTTAAATAATGTATTTCAATATTTTTAGAGTATAGAGAACAGTCTCTAATACGTAAAGGTATTGAAACACCTCGCTATTACATGGTTCAAATAGTTGCGTGCCGGATTGGCCAACTGACGTCATGTTACAGTTTTCCCCAGTACAATTGACTAAAAGTGCTTCACGATAAAACGACCCACGAATCTAAATCGGTGGTTGACAACACTAGCGCACTATAAAACAAACAAGGGACAACTGAAGGCTAGGATTGCTAGTACTTCACCTGAGACCAAACCTGACATCATTCTCATAACCGAATAAAAACTGGATTCTTCTGTTCCCTGAAGATCGTGCGTCAAAGTCGCTGGACCTGTACTTGCATGAGGAAAGAATCGGTTATGATCAAAGTGTATGGGGTGACTGCCTATTTTCAGAGATACAGCCTGGAACCAAAAAGGCTTGAACTGATGATATTCACCATCCAAACAAAGAGTGGTTCCATACTACTATCACTTGCCTACTGTCCTCCAAAGAAAGCGATAGAGGTAATAGATGTATAACAACACCTAGATCATCTCATTACCAAAACGAATTCTAACATCTGCATTCTGACTGGCGATTTGAACTGCCACCATCGCGAATGGTTGAACAGTATATCTCCAACTGATGTTGAAGGCATCCCAGCCATCGTTTTGAGAAATGCTGCCCCAGAACTGGCGGTTCCACTGACACGTTTATTCCAACTTTACTTTGACAAGGGCCACATGCCAGTGATGTGGAAAGTAGCTGAAGTCATCCCATGTTATAAGAAGGGTGACAAGCATTCGCCTAGAACTATCGACCGATCTCCTTGCTGTCTATAATATCCAGGGTAATGGAAAGACTGATCTGCGAAACAATATGGCGCCATCTTGATACACATTCTTTGATATCAAACAAACAATTCGGCTTTAGGTCTGGCCATTCTACATCTGATGCCCTGACCTATGTTTCCCAATGCATCACTAATTCCATCAATGACAAAGCGTAGGCCAGAATTGTCTGTCTCGATATCAGCAAAGCATTCGACAGAGTGTGGCATCCTGGTCTACTACCCAAGCTTTCTGTATTAGGATTCTCAGATAAGTTACTGAATGGCTGCAGGACTACCTGCGTGACCGCTCCCTCAGTCATCCTAAACGGGGGGCATCCAGCAGGAAGTCCATTAATGCAGGTGTACCACAAGGTGCAATCTTCGGCCCTCTTCCTTTCATTATATTCATTGCCGACGTCACAAGAAGAATCCTGAATCCGTCCATCCTCTGAGCAGATGATGTCACACTCATGACCTTCATAAAGTTAAGAGGACAGAATCCCAGCTGCGTCCTCTCTCAACAATGATTTGCAGGAAATCGAGTCTTGGGCAACTGAATGTACTATTTGGTGCTGCCAAGTGTAAAACTGTAACAATATCAAACAAGAAAGACGTTGCAATCGGCAATCCATGTCTCCGCTTCTTTGGAACAACTCTCGACAGGGTTGATTTACTTGGCATCTCCATCAGCAAGGTCCTCTTTTGGTCTCCTGTGATTACCAAAGGGTAAAACGCCAATCTCGGACATAGATGTCAGTCGTGCTGCACCCTATCTTGAGACAGCCCCTTTTGGGGCTTTATATAAAATCAACGGTTCGATCCAACCATGGAATAAGCAAGCTCAGCATGTGTGGAGCACATCCACTACACTATCCATCCAAACTTGAATACAATCAAAGGAACGTGTCATTTCATCATCGGTATCCTTGATAGTGAGGTTAAACTTTACCACCTCCAAACATTGGGACCATCGCAGGGAGGTTGAATTGTCACTGTTTTCCACCGCATGTTTTTTAGGACAAGCACCAGATCTCTGCCAGCCACTTCTACTTGAGCTGCACTCAGTTGACCCTCGCCTTAGTCGCTCACTCAAGATCCAACGACCTTGCTGTGAAAATCCCAAGGTCAAACTGCCCACACCCCACATAATATTTCTTCCATTCTCTGTAGGCTATGGAACGCCTTTATAACGTGCTTATGTAGCAATCAAACCGGGAATCTTGCGAGCTTCAAAAGGGCGTCAATCCGTTACTAATTAGATAACTGCCGTTAATGCCTTGATTAGCCTTGACATAAAAAATACAACGTGAAAAGGTTTTGTATCCTTTTAATCGACATGCATCTGCAGTGGTTATATTCAAATAAGAAATAACTACTTCACAGATAAACCTCAACACAACGAATACTTTTTAGATCTTACATATCCCGGTGATGAGTGAAGTAATTGAACTCCACATGTGCTACAAGCCCGCATCACAATTTAAATCACCGTTCAACTGGTCAGGTAACAAAATAGTGCTATTCTAAGGTGAACATTTGAA
Organism: Ophioderma brevispina; assembly: GCA_023653785.1. NCBI lineage: Eukaryota > Metazoa > Echinodermata > Ophiuroidea > Amphilepidida > Ophiodermatidae > Ophioderma > Ophioderma brevispina. Next base: position 41,236 of record JAMKCH010055429.1, on the reverse strand, counting down.
AAGTCTCAATATCAAACGGGAAATTTGCATTGTCAGTTTTAAACTCGTCTAACCAGATGCTCAAGCTTATTGTGTTATAGCATTGCCCAATGTCGAAAACTAATTTAAGTAAGTAGTAGGTACTTACTAATTTAAATATATTATTTTGTTGTCAACAGGGAAACATAAAACCAATTCCATGCAAAATAATAGGTAAACGTTTCACATAGAAGTCCCCCAGGATGCAAATGAGATATTACAATTGACAAACAAATTGATGTTGTGCAGTTACGCTTGGCGGAATAAATGTCAATACCTCATTTGCATGCTTAATTGGGACTTCTATATGAAACGTCTTGCAAATAAGGAATACTAATTTTCTTTCCTTTTTATTGTAATGCACCAAAATGAAGTATTTTCTCGAACAGCTAACAGATAATTTTTTTTGTAACAACTTTGACTAAATGTTTCCGCATGATTCCTGCATTCCTCATCCCCAAAAGTATAACTTTAAACACATTGCCATGGATAGACTTTGAAATGACCAAAATCATCAAAATTTGAGTTTATGAGATTTTAGCGCCATTTCTTTTTTCAGTCCAATCAATAACACTAAAACACGTCTTTTGAGATCACAATACATCTGCACCCTCCACACCTTTTTATAAACGAAGGTTCAACCCACTTCCCGATATCCGATTAGGTTGTACAACGTGGGGGGTGGGGAGAGTGTCGTACCGGGTGATGGAAAAAAAGGCGAGCATACGTAGGTGGTTGGAGACGGGGTATGGAAGTGGAATGAGTCAGGGGATAGTAGTATAGGGCTAAGGTGTTAGGAAGATTAAACAACGTGTTCGCACGAGTAAAAAACCCCCGAAAAGGCAGGTAGAAAACGGAATATCGAAGAATGTAAGGGGGATCAAAAACGGGAGAGATGAAAATAGGATGGAACCAGTATATAGGGTATGTTAGGGGATAGCGAGGATCAATCCGTGTGAACATCTGGTCGGGGCGAACAAGGGGAGATAGCGGAGTAATTAAAGAAGAGATAGGGACCAGCTGCGGTGTGGGTGGGGGGGAAGTGGGGCATTTGGCCCTAATTTTTTTCTTCCCTCCCCCCCCACACGGTTTGCCCCCCCCCCGCCGAAAGACCAAATTTTGCTTTTGGCAAATTCGGCGATTTGAGGCCAAAAATCAGCGATTTGGGGCAAAAATTGGTTTAAAAATTTCCAAATTGTCCATAGTGTTATCCCCCAAAAATTTTCACTTTTTGCCCCCCCCCAAGTATGTCACTTCCCGCCCCCCCGTCCCCCCCCCGAAAAAGAGTCTGGGCGCCGCACTGTGTACGAAAATATCCCAACTCTGTCCTTAGGTCAAAAATATATCTCACACTAAACCAAAGCGCATAGGACATATTACACTATATCATTCGCACTTCAATCAGGCTTTATTCCGAATAAACACCTGAAGCGTATAATTTAATTATGCCAACAAAAGATGAGTTCAACATAAAATTCCGTCGCATATAATAAAGCCAATACACTAATATTCACTGTCGTACGTGGCTATTCTCAGTGTAAGCTAGAGGTGTAAAGATCACGGTGGCTACCCGTAGAATGGTGCCACTGCTATCGATAAAAAATGCGGGCATTTTATGGCTCACTAAGTCAGTCCCTCACATCTTGGCATGGCTATCATAGCATAGCCCGCTTTTATCTCCAATCACGACAAAAAATCATATGTCAAATCTGATGTTGTCCTTTACAGGGGACTGTATGTAAGAGTTTTGCGCTTCCCGGATAATTTGTAAGAATTTGCACACAAGTACTTTAGGCATTGATAATCCATTACTTTGATGGAAGCACTTGCCAACCCCCCTTAATGGCCCCCAGCTTGGTTTTCAAGTTTATGGAGGTCAAAATTTCAAATTTCTGAATGTGTTTAAAATCACACATCTGTTTGTCTGGTCACAAGGATTCCCAAAAAGGTATTAAGTCATTGATGCCCATAACCGAAACCTCCTGCACCCCCCCCCCGGAATTTTTGGAGACCACTATTTTTGGAAACCTTAAGACATATAGCAATCAAATCAGTTGTCTGCAAAACCCATCCTTGGTAAGAGTGAGGCGCTTTTTTTCAAAATGGCGGCCAATTATTCACTTAATGCCCTTTTTTGACATATATCGTTAATGTTTGTCCAAATTCATGCATGACTATGTGACTACTTAGTCGCACCAGAACACACCAAGGATAGTTGAACACTTTTGGCATGCGGACACGAATGGAACACCGTGTATTTACACGCTTAATTCCTCTTTAAAGGCAAAATCCCGTGTCACCTTATTATATACTTTGTTATGCACCTGTGGATTAAGTTTGAGGTAAAGTAACACGTTAACAAGGAAGTAGTTAGCCTTTCAAGGTTATAATAGGGGCCTTTATGTAAAAATAGTCTTATGACTTACTATACACTATATAGACCACAACCACAGCCGCCTTATCACTGATCACCTTGAAACGCATAACCATGGTTTGAGTCGCGATGGTTTGACGGATGTTCGAAGTGAGCAACAAGCTTCTTACTACGCTGCTTGCGAGAGCTTCAGGCAGGATGTACGTACGCGTTACGACGCAACCAAACGCGTTCCCATAAGTTTTGTTAAAAGTACTAACGTCTTCAACACACAGTGCTAATGGTTGGTGGTCGATGTGGTCTCAGGGATGGAAGGCCCCGTGGGAGCGTGCACATGCCTGTCCTGTTCGGCATCTGTGCGCGACCGCCCTGAGAGTGCGGAGCCTGTCGTTTTGTCTGGAAAGAAACTTGGAATTGGCGCACAGATGCATATGTCAAAGGGAGACTGAAAGGGCCTTTAGATGGGATCGCCCCTTATTGTGTGGAGAACCTTCAGCGCGCAAGTCCAATCCGGCACAGGTGTATGCTACATGTTATGCGTTCCTTCCGTCTGTGGCGGCCGTGAAGCCAGGCATCACCTTTGAGTGACCCGGTCTGGAGCGCCCCTGGAGCACTGTGATCGTCATGTTTACTTAGGTGTCACTTGGCTGCACTCTCTTAAAGACAAGCTGTGGCGTAGCTAGGGAGGTGCATGGGGAGGGGGCACATTCCCCGGAATCCACCTCAGGTGGCGCTGAAATGTTTTCGAAAAAGAAAAGAAAAAAAATCCGTTGTTGTGATTTTTGTTGTTATTGTCACTGCAGCATAGTCCATCTGCGTCACTGATAATGAGATAACTGAATCTCTCTGAAGGCCCTCAAACCTGCTATTTACTCAAGAGCTTCCACGGCCCTGAACCCTAGACCCCGCCAGGGCATATAGTTCATCTGCGTCATGATTGTGAGATAACGAGAGCTCTCCGGATCGCTGAAACATGCCAAACTCCAGGAGCTCCTGGGCTTCCGCCCCCTGCCGCCGTATAGTCCATCTGCTTCAAGATAATGAGATAACGAGAGCTCTCCGAAGGCACTCAAACATACTACAACTGAGAGGTTCCGGGGTCTCCGTCACTTGACTTCACCCGCAGGGGCAGATATTCATCTGCTGCAAGATCAATGAGATAGACTTATAATCTCTCCGAAGGCCTCCAAACATGCTATAAACTCACGAGCTTCCACGGGCTCCGAACCCAGGACCCCGCCAGGGGCAGATAGTTCATCGGCTTCATGATTGTGAGGTAACCGAGAGCTCTCCGATGCGGAGAAAAACATGCTTAATCCAAGAGCTTCTGGGGGCCCAGCCCCCTGTACCCCGCAACGTTCAACATAGTTCACTGCTTCAAGATAATGACATAACCCCGCTCTAAGCACTCGAACAGTTAAAACTCGAGAGTTTCCGGGGTCTCTGCCCCTGAACACCCAAGGGGGCTTTCCCCCATTACCCTCTATGCCGCATGCCCTGATATCGACGGCTCTTGCCCTATGCTGCTCATGTGTGGATTATGCTTGCCCTGTTTGGGATGGTCATCCCAAGAAGCTTGAACCCCCCGGTCGTAGGAATGCCCCCTGCCGGCCTTGTGGCGGGGTTCCACTTCGGCCGCTCCAGTGGACAACTTAAATACATGCAGCACAAGCATTTGTCGCTTGAGCATAGCTGCAGGATCTGGTATGGACCCCTGTGTTTGGACATAGGCCGGCTGCTGACCGCCTTAGGTCAGGTGTAGTTTTTTCTTTGGCAAGTCCGGTCCTTTGAAATGTCTCTATGAGTTGGGGGAGTGGCTTTGTGGAAAGAAAACTTGCTGTCAACCAAGTAAATATCTATTGGTATTGAGTCCTGGTGAGCGTCTTCCGCATAGGGCTGGCTTCTCGTGGGCTGAGTTGCGTGTCTCAGCTGATTGAGATCCAGAATCGCCCGATCAAAGGTTTCCTTACAGAAGTGAGTGCTACCTGGAAGCGATCAGGACACTGGACATCTCTTGGTCGTCCATGTTGTGTCTAACAATGCACAGACCGGCCTGCGAATTCATTGAAGCAGAGAGACATTGTACCCACCTCTGGCTAGATCACATTTTAGAACCCCTGTGTTTGGGACGATAAAAGAATTCCATTTTAATATCCATTGGTAGTTCCTTGCGATCTTTAAGCATGCTGTTTCCTTGGTATACCTAAGCTTAAATGCAAGCTCCTTTGATTCAAATTGATCTTCTCTTTCGCTCTCATCTTCTTGAGTCATGTCTTGTCTTTCTCTGCATCAGATTATTCTTCCTCTACTATTATGTCAAGACACCTTGTGGTATCAACTCTCCTGATGGCTACTTGTATCTAATGCCAAACATCATGTAACTTCCAACCAGATCATCTGGTGAGGCTTTCTGGCTCTGCCACATCCTCCTGGTACCAAACAGGGCTGATAATTGCTCTCTGATGTGCATCCTCAACAAATCCTCATATCCGAGTGGCTTCTGCACATCAGTCGATCTTTCAAGGCTTAGGAAGGCATCGATATACTGTCACGTTTTCACTTAGCCCTCGTCCTACCTAGCCTTTTTGTAACACACTCCCGTCCCCCCCCCCCCCGTGATTTTCGTTACCGACGCCAAAAAATAAAAAAAAAAAAAAACAAAAAAAAACAAAAATAAAAAAAAAATTCCGTAAATTTTGTACGCACAGGTGCGTAGAGTTTCTTTCTTTCCATTGGTATCAAAATAGTACCAACATCCATTATGACGTCACTAGGACGTCATATGTTGGGAAAGTATGAAAACATGTACTGAATATAGGGTGGAAATTTGAATTTCCGCAATTTGTAGCGACTCAAAAACAATATTAGACCACTAAATTCTCCATTTTATAAAACTAGTCATTTTCCATCAAGTAGAGCAAAACCGCATGAAAATTGAATATTCCTAACATTTTTGGCGAAAATTTATTTTCCCTATAGGTCGATGGAAGTGACAATTTTGCTACATGGAATATTTATGACCATTGTTGACTAATGCTAGCATTTTTGTACTCATTTTTGTATCGAATGGAAAGAGGATGAGGACCATAGCTATCATTGTACCCAAAGGTTTTTGGCCTCCGTTTACCCATATTCACTAATGTAGTGGCCCGTTAGGATCCATTGGTACTGGTTCAAGCCGTGGCTCGGCACCTGTTCCGAAATTATGACCGGTGACGGGCAACGGGTTCAGTCTACGTGTTCTACATCAGCGAATTGAGGTTTTCAGCGTCATGGGCTCCAAGGCAGTTCTGCCGGCCCCACCTTTATTTACTTGTTACCATGCCCGCCTGAAAAGCAGTTGAAAGTGCTCATAGGCTTATAATACTTTGACCATAGAAAAGAGTCTGTAGGGATTGGGGCCGAGCACGGTGTTTTTTTGTTTTTTGTGCTTCTTGGGGGGGTCGTTCCACTTTCTCGGGACGGGACCGCCCAAAGTGGGCCAAGTGAAGCGGCCCATGGGGGAAAAGGCCAACAGCAGGGCTATGGCATCCCCGTACGTTTCTACATATTAACAAGATTTTTGAAAATCTTGGAAAATGGCATAGGCCATGCAACCCCTTGTTAAAGTCCAGGGATTTTATCCCGCCATTCCCTTTGAGATTCCACTTGAAAGATCAACACACAGACAAAACACACTGCCACTAGTATAGTAAATAGCAGTACTTACATGTATTGTTATGGCAGAATTTCAATGAACACTTACAATAGTAAATACATGTACCAATAATATACAGTTTATCTATATTGTCCATATTATTGTAGAAATGTGTAGACTACATTATGCATGCTATCACATTTAATAGGTTGTCTTCGTCAGCTTCATTTAAAACTGCATCCGTCATAAATACTTCAAATATGAACTCGGTAACTCGGCTCCCTGTGTACTTGCAGTTATGACCAGGCAGTAATAATATCACCAAACAGAAAGTGTCCAAAGAATGAAAACTCATCTTCAAGGCTGAATCCGAAACAATCTATGAGGCACTTTTAGGACAGCACTTCATTTAACAAAGACAACCCCCTTTTTCTTATGCACCCACTTCATTTCAAGCAGCTTTCCTATGTGTGAAGTCGTTTGTCTTTGTAAAATGAATTGTGTGTCCTAATTGGTTGATGTTTTACCTTTCAAAATACCAACAAGCAAATAAAAAAAGCAACAATTTTAAAATTTTAGTGAATTTTACAAGCTGAGGACATTGCGGTTACAGGGTACTGAATTCGAATAATACTTTTTTCAGTACAGTCTGTCATATGGTGTATTCAATAGGGCATTTTGCAAGGGCATTTTGTACTTCTTCATAAAATGTTTATAACAATATGTATCTTGTGTTCCAATATTAAAGAATTTCAACCGATGGTATGCACAATACCGTCTAAATCTATTGTTTTGGGGAAGTCTGAGCAATAGTACATCAGTTTCCTGTTTTGTTTTTAATGGCTGTGAGAAAACATACCTGGCAAAAACGTTTCATCTGTTGCATTACAAGGTAATCCTTCATTTTTGCAGATTAAATTATTTGGCTTAAACGTGCTAACTCTAACCATGACCTAACCCTAACTAAAACCTAAACCTACTTCGACCCAAGTCTTAAACACTTATCCCAAATATATGTCTAATACTTTTAATTGCTCTAAAACAAAGGAAAACCTACTATAACCCATAAAACAGCCCTCATCAAGCTAACAACATACAATTATGAGAGGTATGTAAAATTCATAAGTTACATTTTTGACATGATATTATCGACAAGAAGCTTCCAAACTTTTGAACATGAGTATAACTTCTGATGGCATCATGGTAGGTTTTCTAGTGGGCTTAAGCCTGTACTCATGAAAAAAAAAATAAATCAATACCTACTTCACTGCGCACAAGCGGTTGAAAGTCTCATTAAGGCCCATGAAAGTCAATGTTATGTTCCAGTAACATTTTTGAAAATCATAATGAGGCAACTATTTCATTTTTCATTATTCTCGTTTGTCATATGCAGTAACAGCCATTCATCAACCTTTAGTGATAAATAACCACAATTAATTGTGTCAAAAACACCACCTTACATTTAGAAATGATTTTGCAACTGTTCTTTCGGTTAAAATCTATAAAATCACCATTCACAAGATGTGAATCCCAGAAGAAAACCTTGATTTTCAAAATACAAATAATGAAACTTGTAGGGGTTTGTCAGCATCTCAATACGCGGGCAAAAAAATCATAAAGCGGGCAGGTTACAGGAAACATACATCGGACTTTATTAGTCTAAAGGTGCAACAAGAGAGTTGGACATCCATAATTTATGTATATTTTTTTTAGTTATTTCATACAGATAAGACCCAATAGATTTCTTACTTGAATTTGGCTACAGAAGTGTCACAAAAAGACAATTGTTGTGCTTTTAAAATTTTGTGGCTATAGGTTTATACATGCCCATATTGTAAATGAGATGGTAATTTATGCATGTGAACAAATACAAATAATTAAACTTCTAATTGAAATGCATCCGTAACTTTGAGTAATACACTTGTCAATTTTCAAGGTAAGGAGGGATCTATGTTACTTCATAATATACAGTCGGAACACTTAACAAAAAGAAAATCAGGGCACATTATCGTATTATCAAAGGCATACAATTGGTAGATTGTTAAGATCAAGCGTGGTTTGTAGCCATTTTAGAACTTCAAAATTTGGTACTCCAAAATCACTACAATTCTATTGTGAATGAAGCCCACAAAACTGAGATAAATAGCAGACAAGATATCAACCTATTGGAAAAGGACAACTTTAAAAAGAATACAGCAGTTGGTCAATTTCCATATAGGCATAATATTTATCTCAGTGCAAATTTTGCAAAAAAATTATTGTTCCAGTACACTGATGGTAGACACAAGGTTTTTTAATGGAAAATACAGTCCTACACAGTGGGTCTGCAATGACCTAACGTTTCAACTATACCCAGTTCGATCTCAAGTTTGCGGGTGACGTCATGATTGTGACTACAGGTTTAAGTTGTGACGCCTTATTCATGTGCATAAATGCTGCAATTCTAAGATGACGGCATGCATTTTAGGGTACGACATAATAACACGCACGGTGAAGGTCACCCTCAAACTTGAGATCAAACAGCGTATACGCTCCTGAAAGCATCCCTTGAAATGATTGTGAAATGTTTATGGTATGGTGGGCCACAGTGATCAGCGGCCATGTGAAAGCGTTAGAGGCCAATAGCAAAAAGGACTATATAAATACTATGCTAATTAGTATATTATTTATACCTGTTATCACATTATCATCAATAGGCTTGTTGGACGTTGGAGGCATATCTAGACATTGGAAAAATTCGGGAGATAAGTGCAAACCCATCGTATTTTCCCTGTCAAAATTGGGGGTTTAAATGCCGTACCATCAGTTTGACCAAACTAAATTTCATATTTTTATCTAGTGAAAAAAATAAAGTGTTTTTTTTAAAGATTAATAATTTTAACTCTGGTAAAATGCATCTAACAGAGAAAAAGATTAATAGAGTCTCCCCTACTCATAGTCCTGGTTAGAACTATAATGTTACAACCAAAATTCACAAGAATACCGGTGGGATTGCGTAATGTAAAAACCTGGAACCCTGTATAGCGATTGTAATGATGAGTACAGTTCATAGATGTTGATAAAGCTAAATGTCATAGGCCTGCGTCGAAGAATAGGCGGGCAACGGAAAACATGTTTTTGGAAATTTAAATATTAAGTAGGTCATCCATTCGAAAACATTGCACGGGACGTGACCTGTTGGCCTGAAAACAGTACATAATTCTATGCAAATGATTGATATATGAATAAATTTGGTACAACCAGATTATGGAAATGAGGGACTATATGAATGAATTGGTACACACGCTATGCAAGTGAGTACGCACTGCGGCAACCAACAAAAGTGGTTACTGCTTTTGCCTGAGCGTAAGCTTCTAGAGTTATATTGAGGTCTATGGTACGTACAAGTCATGCCATAGACTGATTCTTTGCGCAAGTCAATACAAACCACCGACCATTGAAACTCACAGGATCTTGACAAGGAAAAGGGTGTACAGTTAGAAATTTTTCCTACCCTCCGCCTATTCATATTCTGTGTAAGGTAATGAGAACAATGATTTTTTTACTGTTAAAACAATTTTTATAAAAACATACTTATTGCAAACTAAATTCCACTGATAGTACTGTAAGCAACTTTGGGTTTTCTTTTTTTTTTGTGGGAGTTGGCATATTTGCGGAAAGTCTTAAAAATTAAGTGCAACATAATACACAAGCTGTTTGAAAGTATCATTTATTATGATAAATGAGAAAAAAAACAAAAAATATCAACAGGACACACTTTTGAAAATAACTACATCCTGTGCAACTTTGATGAAATTTCATGAGGGCTAAATGTGATTTTCATACAAAAATCTAGTTTACATGTCTTTCTAGGGAAAAGAGGCATATAGGGGGCTTATACATACATATCTACCTTTGTAAGCCTATTGGCAAGATTCCCGCAATGGAAATTTCTGATTTTGCGGAGGGTAAGTGGTAATAGCTTTTGCAGGTCCCTAATTTGTTCAGTTGTCAAAATGTTGTCGCCCTTGCTTAAAAATGCTCCGAAAATAAGAGACAATTTGCATGAGGGTCAGCAGCTGTGTCATAATTTCCCAATAAGAGATATATAGAGATCAACCTTCCCTGAGTCAGTTTCCCTCCCAACCTTACTTAGGCAGTTAAGAGGGAAATTTACAAACATCTCTTGGGTGATATTAAAATTGGCTTACCAAGACCTCACATGTGGTGCAGTTGGCTCAGCGTTTGGCTCATAAGCGTTATGGTTGTGGGCAGGTGAGTAACGGGCATGCCCGACTCTGAGGGGCCAAAACTTTCCCAGTCTCTGGGGAAATTTTCACTCATCAGTGGGTCTTCAACAAAAGGCAAAGTTTTCCGGTCCAGAGGGCTCTCTAAAAAAACGGCTGATTTAGCATGTATTTTTGCAAAATTTTTCACGGCCAAAGTCGGCAGGAGGGGAAAACTGACCACCCTGCTAGCCAACTGGTTGTGGGTCGAGCACCCCACTGTCGCAAATGTGTTGTGTACTTGGGCGCAAGGGGCACTTTACCTCGGTTGCCTCTAGTCATCTCTTCACCAGGCGTATGAATGGGTACCGGCATATGCTGCGAATGTAAAACAGACGCCGCTGTGCGGGAAGCGTGGCGAACCCCACAGCAACACATTATATGAGGGAGTCGGCCCAAATTCCAGAGACAGAGAGTTGGGCACTCCGCCTGCGGACGTACCATTAGTATTATACAGTACATAGGTAATGGTAATGTTAATCTCTGGTTAAATCTTGATCTGCAAAATTGCCAGCTCTATCCAACCACAGGAGACTACTTTTCAATCCCAGGCACTCTTCCTCGTTCTTGGGACGACTGCAAGGGAAAACATGCAGAAATGTGTTTTGTGATTAAAAGAAGCTGCAGTCTACATCTGTATTTGCATTAGAGAATAAAGGTAATGTGTTTTTACGCTCTGTAGTGTTATCTGTTGTTGTAATATAAAACACGGGCAAAGCAGTGATTTTAAGTAGGGACATCGATGGCCGCAGGCCGAGTTATACGCAAAAAATAATGCTAAAAACAATAGCTTTTTCTCATTCTTCAACCTGTTTATAATATAAGACTAAGCTTTTTTTAATCATCATTATGGGGTCTAAAAAACGTCAAAAGTAGTACCACTTACCCCTTTAAAAGGCATCGAAGATCCATGAACCCATGCATATTCGCAACGGTAATAGATTCACCCGTAAACACTCAGCGCGGTACCCTAAAAAGACTCAAACTTACGCGAGATGCACAAGCCTGAATCTATGTGACCCATATAAACAACGGGCAGTAACCAAGGAAATGCAAAGCAACTTCACAGCGATTAAGAACGATTATGTAATGTGATAAAACACCAATTGTGAAAGCTAATGACCCAATTCTTGCCATTACAGATTCTAGTTTCACTTGTTTTTTGTTTTGTTTTTGGTTTTGATTTTTGGTCTAACATACATCTGTCACCTGATATGCCCGTTTATATTAAGTTCTTATGGCTCAGAAGCATGGACCATTAACAAACTCGACAGTTGGAAATTGAAAGCCTTGAGATGACATGTTCAGGAAAAGATTTGCTCAACATCTGTCGGCCAAGACAAGTTCATCATTGTGTCTAGGATATATATGAAAGCATAAAGAAAACATGATGATGCCAATCCTAAAACACATCACAGAAAACCCCACTCTCTTGGTTTGCCCATGTTTCCACAATGACCAGAACACTCATCTTCCATAATAGTTATCCTGGAAACAGCAGGAAGGAAGGATAGAGTTAGACCCAGTATAAGATGAAACTATTTGTTGGAAGCACCCCCTTCTCAATAATGGCGAAGCTGCATCATGACCAGGTTTATGGAATGGCATGCATGGAGCCAACACCGTATTCGGTGATAGTGATAGCTTAGTTTTTGTAACTGGACTAAACTTATCTTACGGTTGGTTCTAGTCTGCCAACAATGACATTTCCCTAGATGGCCTCCTGCCGTAGCACTTCCTCCTTACTACCTCTCAGCAGCTGCTTCTCTTCCAGTTCCTGTGGTTTTTGGGCAGCCTATGTCAACTTCTCACGAGTCACGTCTTTCTGTCATCTGAATAAGCCCATACAGTAACATTCTGTTAGGGGGACAAGAATCGGGTACTGCACAGGTAAACATCACCAAAACCGTAGTTTGACCAGATATTAGCGAGTATATTAATTTTACTAGTGTCTTGTAAACTGAGCACATAAGCAAATATTAACCGGGTATCACTCTAATGTTGCTGTTCAAATCATTTAACATATCCTAAGTGTGCAGTTGGTATCTTATTCATTAATTTTGCTGATAGGTTTAGATTATTTTTACAGCAATAGTAGGGTGGGCAAGTTTTAATTTGTTTATTTTGGATTATATGGCCACAGCAATCATTTTCATGAATCTAATGGTTAGAATAGTTAAAAACTCTCACTTAAAAATATTGTTTGATATTGTGAGTAATTATATTGCCACATATTGGGTAGAAAAAGCCCCAGGAAGGAGACAGAATAATATACCTGTTATAACGCGGTTATAAGGCTTGAATTTCACATACACACCTTCGCAGAATTTCTGGTAATAATAAAGATCGCGATCTTTCTGGGTTTTGTCAAAAATAACAAAACATTCTATTCTTAATAACAAACTTCTCTATGTAAATTCTGACCTAAAATATCATCTTTGGACAAAAAGCCTCACAGAAATTGTTTTTAGGAAAGCCCAGAACGGCCAGGATCCACTCGCCTTGAAAAAAGGTAACTCACATAGCAATAGTCTAATCTTTTTGTAAGAAACATTAGCACTTTTCCAAAATCTTGAGATCGTCGGCATTTCCAGTCTTTACATATCTTAGGCATTGCCAAAATCTTGAAATCTTTTGTATTTCCAAACTTGAGATATTGGCATAAAATCATGCATATCAGTTACCTGAGCTCAAATCTATATTTGTCTCCTGTTTCTCCTCTCTTCTGTGCGGTATCTCTTGCAGTCATCTGCTGCACAATCTCAAGTTCTCTCAAGAGCTCTTTCTGTCTATGTAGGGATTCTTCTGCACGTAACCGGGTTAGATTCCATACGCTGTGCAGCTGATGATGTCGACCTTGTAAGACCCTAAAAAATGTATTGAAAGACTATGATTACATACGATGAGGTGATGAGTTGGGCTACTGCATAGGTGGATTATTAGGCAGGAAGTAATTTTACTATAAGTTGTAACAATGTGTTAATGCACCATGTGACAAACCATACTTTATGCTTTGCAATTATTTTGTAAGATACAATTTAATACCAAATGACAACCATTGTGTACATGGGTAATTGATCAATTGTTACCTAATTCAGATAATTCCAGGGGGGGTGGTGCCATGTTTTTTTTTTTATTAAGATTAGATAAATGACGATCTTGACTATTGTGCCACAATGAAGGAGATCATCATCAGGGAAAAAAATGGCAATGTACATAATTGATACAGACAAATACAAATTCAATTGATAAAATCTCTATGATAACTACTCATATACATCAATTTAAAGGGTTACATGGTAAAATCGACACGCGCGACCGCTTGACGCGCGACACGGCCTTTCTAATCCGCGAATTTCGACAGCAGTATTCGTACGACAGACGGAACAATTTTCCAAAAATTAATTGCACGGTCGACACGCGACGGGACGCGACTTTTGGGGAAAAATTAAAAAACCGACGTCGACTTTCAGAACTTACGTATGCTTGACACGCGACACCCAACTTGTTGTGGGAACAAACTTAAAGCGATAGAAGTCTAGGAAGTACGAAAAAGACCTGCCCAAAACACTATCTTCCAACACGGCTGAGGTCTTTTAGTTTTTACTAATTGTCAAGACCGTAACAGTTAAACTTTTTTTAATAATCGGGTGTTAATAATTCATCTCTATAAATTTTATTAAGTGAATTGTTGTATCAACTTTACGGCCCGGCAGATGCCCAATCGACGCCGGCACGCCGCCGCCATGATTTTCTTTCAGTCTTATGAAAATGACAAATTTGAGCAATTAAAAAACACATTCGGCTATCATTATTGAAGTTCAAAATCTAGGTTTTTGTATTTTTTTAATGATTTTGTTAAAAATAAGTTGGACTTATTTAAAACTTATGACCAGTTTGTTTTTGCTTACTTCTACTTATATGAATGCTGGGATGTTCCATTCAAACACGGGGTAAACTCAGCCTGATGAGAAAAAAGCGTGTTACAATCATCTTAATCGCCTGGCTTTACTTAAGAATAATATTATGTGATTTAAAAATTACTGTGGAATAGACCAAAACAAAAATAGAGATATATATTTGATTCTGTTTTTGAGTCAAGTTTTATTTACAACTTGTAATTACCTCTTGATTGTGATAGGGATTGTTGGGATTCCCGACGATCCCTGAAAAAAAAATCATCCCAATTTCATATTGAAATTTTCAAGTAGGCCCTAAAAGTACACTCCCCAAAATGTTCAATTCAGAATTTGCCACGCTACTTTTTGATTTCACAGTTACTTAGTTTTCATTTCTTATTTTGCATATTAATGAAAGTAAGTTCGTAAATATGATGCAAAATTCTTAGGAAATCCCCTCCGCTGCAAAATTTCTGCAACATACCTCATGAGAATGTAGGGTTGGTCTTACTCGCATACTTCAAAACACCATTAACTGCTTAGAATGTAAAATGACAGCAGGAAGGTGTCTACCGGCCCAACAAAAGCAATTAGCAACACAAAATCAATCACGCACGTGTGCATTGCAGACAGTTATTTACCGATTGTCTGCTAAACATTTCTGATATACAATAAATTTATTTCGATATTTTTCAGCCGCTTATAATATGAAACACGGAATTTTGGAAAAACAAAACTTAAATGTGTTTCTGCTTGCATTTGACTACATCGACCAGGTGCCACAGTGCACCTTTTTCATTCGCACACTTGTTCGTTGCTCGTCCTTTACCAAAGCCTAAGGCGTAGGCTCTAAACATTGTCGGGACATTATTCAAATTTGTACCCAAAATAGCTCCAAAAACTGGTGATGATTAATTATTAATTCCATCTAAGACGGCGATTCGCGAGCAAGAGGATTTCCTAAAACAGAGGTACGTAACTACCTGTAAGTTTCCGATGATTAGGACATGTGTGGTGATAAGTTAAATTTATCCCGGGATTTTAATCCAGCAACTGGATTCTTACTGATTCCACATTTCAGCTTCAAATTGGAGTAAAGTAATGCTAGCTTTAACTTATCAGACTCAAAAAACAGAGAGAGGAGTTGCCAACAACGCATGCGGCAATAGCGCTCTTCTAAATGGTATTTTCCTGGACCAATTTGTAGGAAGCTCCTCCAACATGCGATTTGCATAAATGATGGATCGAGACGACAAACATATAAAGATCAACACGCGACACGTTGAGCTGGGGCTAAAAGCGAAACAGCGGACACACCAAATGCGCTTAAATCGCGACACGGCGACAGCCGTGGTAATTTGGCACCCCATGTAACCCCTCTTTAACACAATTTAGAAATATCATAGTGATAATAATTTAAGGAGAACATTCAAACATATGTGAACAAGAGATCATGAAAGAAAGACGACCCAGTTGATTCCATATAAAAACATATTGGGGTAACTGAATCATCAGCTGTGATTGTTCTTGCAACAAGCATCTGTATTTTGAACTCGCTGAACCATGGTCATTTCTCTTTCTGAGAGGCCATAGCAAGAAAGTTGTCAGGAATCCCAGGCTTGATGAACAAGGCAAGGACCAATCAGCCTATTTTTGTGGCCTGAACTACTGCTTCAGCCTTCTACTGGCACTCTGAACCCTTGGATCTGGAGGGTTATTTTTTCGGCAGATGGCATTAAAAACAAACCATTACTTTCCTCTACTACATATGTTGAACGTTTTTGAACCGTAGAGTCCCTCAGCCATTAGTCCTTTCTCTTGCAACGTTCTCTTTCCCATTCTGCTCACCTTTGCCACGGTCGAGCTGCTTCATCTCTGTCAGCAAAATTAAAATAACAAATGGACAGAATGAAACAACATCCTAATTCCCTAAGAATAACGGGACAAATGGAAAAAGCCATAGAAAATTTTCTAGTCACTGGCATTGGTGCCTTTAAAAATGGTTTTGAGAGATCTTTGATCAGCTATTTTAAAGGGCATTTCGTGATCCACAGCCTCGTCCCTGACATTAGCTCTAAGGAAGTTGAGGTATTTATATCATCTGAACGGTTGGCCTACGTATATGTGCCTAATTCTTGCTTCAAATTTGATCTACTCTAGAATAAATGTGATTTGATATTTTCTGTCCATATAATGGGACAGAATTACAACACGTGGGGCCTTTGGACACTGTGATATAAACATTTTCAAAACAAAGTGCAAAATTTTAGGTTGATACAAAACCAACAACAGGAATTTAAATTATAATAATAATTTGAACATCTTATAGTGCTTTTCCACAGAACAAAGTGGGACGTGCCTAGTATTATTACGCTGGTGCCTTCAGAAAATCGTCACAATCATTCGCTTCAACCTAGGTGGCAGCCGGCTAAGCGCACATACCTAACAGCACTTAATTGTAATATTCCCCACTAACAGCTCCCCAGAATTTTGCTTGGGTCAAGGGGGCATTTGAGATAGTACCCGGGACCAGAACCTTGACACAGTGGGACCGAAACTCCATGATTTTAATGGTCCTAATGATCCATAGTCCCCTGCACTTTTCCACTAGACCTCACACATGCTCTCCTGTGTCAGATATAAGATTGTTTTAAAATCCTTTCTTTTTTTACAATGCAATGCATGTCTGTCCTATTGGTATTTTATTTGCAAACTGTAACCAGGAAAATTCTTGTCTATTCTGAAATAACCGATTATTCACACAGGAATGATAGAAGTCATCCTGCTAACCATCCAACACTCACTGGTATCAGCATGTCCAAGCTCACTTCCCGGGCTTCTCCGTTTCAGTGTTACTTCTACACCTGTTTTGTCATTTTCATCAAGAAGGCATTCGCGCTTAGCTTTTTTCGTGCCCCTTGCTGCTGCAGTTGCTTGTCACCTCTTCGCTCGCTGTCTAGGCTTCCAAGACCTACATCTATCTCCTTTAACAACTTAGGATAACTTTTGCAGTGGTGACAAGTAATGCTTACAATAATAAATGTGCAACAATTTCAATTAAATCTACTATTAAAGGTCCGATGCCAAAGTCAAAACTGAAAAACCTTTTTAGAGTTCCTACTGCCGTGTCTGACTTTTTGGTCAAGTAGGATGGTACAACTTCCGGTGTGCAGGGGTAACTTCTACAATTAAGATGTTCCATAGCAAGTGCTATGTCACTGTAATGGTGAAGAATCTCTTGCAAGCTTGTACCGGGAAATATAGAAATGCTGGTATAACGTTTACAGAAATTTGCTCATATTCAAGTTATTTCGCTTCACTGATCAACTGCTCTGACCTGGCTCAAATGCACTTCCCGAGACTCATCTCCTTAACCGAGTACACAATTTCACTTGACCACATGACTGCGTATGTGATGTCTGAACTCGAAAAGGGGGATTGGATTCAAAACAACAATCCAACCAAAAAACCATACTTTACAGAAATGGGGCCTATTTCAACGTGGTGTTTTTTGTAATGCTTCCAGTGAATTTGCAAGTAATGCACACCGAGGAGGGGAAAGCCCAAAGTGCAATTTTAAATGTGCGGTGGTAAAGATGATTTATATTTTTTAGCATGCAACAACAGTAATCCAGAATGCTGAATAGGACATTAGGTGAGTCTCTTTTTTTTGGTTTTCAATTCAACAGGTTGGTCCAGATAAACCTCTTGCAACAGTCTGATGAATATGGAATAGCGTCTTGATGAAGGGGTTCTATACAATCCTATGCAAATTAAAAAATTTGTTATTTTTAAAATTTCTTTGTGTTTAAAGCTTTTTTTAATTTTACCAAAAACTCACCAAACTCACTGAGCTAAGGCTAGAAAAATGCACTAAGTCACAAAGATGTGTATGACATCATCATACAAACACACACATGCAAGAAATCGCTGGCCGGAAACCCTCATGGCTTGCTATTCCCGGTCATGGGACTTGGGGTGGCCAGGGAATCCATGGTTCACAATCCCACCTACGTGTCCATTCTTTATCTTCTAACACCTGTACCCCTTCCTCATACAGGGGGCAAACAAAGACAGTGTTAAGTACTGTTTACCTTATCAGCATACATTCAACTCACCAGTGCGTCTTGCACCTGTTGTGCTTTCCGTCTCAACTGGGCCTTGTACTGTCTTCTTAGAACTCTGACGGCCACCTCGATTTCTTTCTTTGGGTCCTAGTTTCGTCCTTCTTCTTCCAGTTTTTGAATTTCCCACTCCTGTTGCTGGAGTGCCTCTTGTTCCTTCTTCTTCATCTCTGTGCCTGCAAATGCAAATTATGTGTGTCAAAGTTACTTACTAATTTGGCAAATAGGCATCCTCGAATCTCCCACTTCCCACACGTTAAATAATATGCAAATTACATGTATGCCAAAAATATCTAAACTATAATTTGCGGTTTATTGGATTTGCGCTCACTATATTCAAGATATAAGCTGTGGCTGCTCCATAAAAAAACAACTAACTTTAAGTGACACACACACAACGGATTGCAAAGTGGTCCCTGCCAGCTATGAGGCCTATAAAAACAAACGGCCATGAGAATACCATACGCACACCGCCGAGCCAGTGTAACCACGTAGCTACCCCACGACGGTGCAGACAGCCTCTTGTATGTACACTATCCATACTGGCATAAAGAAACAAGGAATCCTGCCCATCGCGTATACGTCTAGTGGGTAGGTAACCTGCCTACTCACCCGGTAGCTGGCGTGCTATAACTACCATGTACAGTTTTTAGAATTGGTCGTGTACATATATATCTGATTGCTCTTACAATGACATCACCTCTGATTAACCAATCATGTACTTAATATTGGCTAAGCATCACTTCATATAACCCTATCACGAATATATAATACAATAATATAATATTTTTAATTTTTCAGTTAAATAATTTTTTTTTTTTTCCCCCCACGGCAAGGAAGTCAAGATTTCCCGCGACTTATACGGCTGTTTTTGCAGCCATCCGAGTGGTTCGCGTCAACAGGGGGGTGTCTTGAGGGGGATCTCCCCACTCAGAAGCTGAAGCTTTTGAAATCGAGTTGCAATTGAAGCTAATTGGGTGCGCATTTTTAACACTTTTTTAAGCATATGGTAAACTTCAATCGTTATAGATATTGGGCCCAAATCGACCCTTAATCTACCACATACCTTATGCAATACCACGGGAGAACTAAGATTACTTACACGATAGTATCAAGTTCTGACTGTTTGCTGATTTGACTTGGAAAATATTTGTTTTCAAGCCGTCCCCATGCCATGTTATTTTCACACACGAGAGTGATGGACGACGATCTGTGTGAAGACACCATCACCCATTTTGCTATTCAGTTGATGTCATATTGGCTAGATTCAGCCACGTGGGATAAGTTATTTTTAAATCCTTTATTAATTTTATATTACAATTTACAGATTCAATCAAAATATGATGTAATCTTCAAGACCTATTGTTAATTCTTTTCGCCTTTTAAAATTATTTTCAACGAAACCATTTGCTAAATAAAGAACACCATTCGACCGGTTGATACTTGGAGCTTATACTAAAGTTGATACAACATGCGCTGATGACATTGATAGCCATTTGCTACATGATGAGGGTCGCTTTCTTGCGCTAGATTTTGTGGTGATTTAATCACGCGACTTAGCCTATTTCGCTCAGATTTTCTCAAGAAATAAACACAACTGTACTCAAACTCATTTTCCCGTCCTACTTTTATTAATCAATTAATGTTATTTTTACTCTTGTTTCCCTTGAGTATGTACTATGTTTCCTTGTTTACTCCAATTTTTTGATTATTTCCTTATTTTTTTTTCTCTTTCTCTTCTTTTCTTGCGTCACTAAAATTTCCTTCGCTAGTCGGCGGATTTCCCCGGCAATGAGCTTCCGTCTTTCCGGGTTTTTCCTGCCGTGATAATATACCCATTACATCATGATAATAGTCTTAATAGTGTGAGTGATTTGTTCACTTTTTAACATATGATTCTTGTGAAATATATTAACTTTGTATTTGGGTATACTTTGGTGTTATTTTTAATCTTTGTACACATTTCAATTTATGTTTATTTGTAATATTTGTTATTATATTGTATATTTTTTAAGATTACCCCGGGCCTATGGAAGAAACAAGGATATCTGGTATCATCCACCAAAGAATAAACCCAGTTTAAAGAAGAAAATAAAACAAACAAACAAACACCCAACATAATAATAAGGAGATGTATATAGTGCCTTTTACACAGTAGACAAGCGCTGTTGCCTATTATTATTACGCTGCATCAGGAATCGTCAAAATCATTTCTCTTATTCTATAAATGTTTAATTTACTAGAATAGTTTTCTTTCATGTGAAACCTACCAAGGTGGTGTAACATGAGGAGCACCAATTGGATGAAAAATTCTTCTTAAACTAAAGCTACTTTATTAATGAAGTGATCTCTTTTGAAAGACTCATCATGCAATTTCATTTTTTTCAGTAAAATTTTGACCTTATAACTGTGAGAGGCATTTTGTGATCCAAAGCCTCATCATTCCCTGGCAAACATTTAAGATTTGTCATATTATCTGAAGCACTGCAGGCCTGCATGCAGATCTCTGCCAGAAATTCTGGCTTTTCTAATTTGAGAAATCATATTTGACATAGACTTTAATATAGCTTTTACGCATGCACAAACACCATATGCCATTGCTTTTACTTATACACTCTCACCTCTGCTTCTCTGGATTTCAGTTCTCTAACTTGGTCCTTGAGTTGCCCTGCTAGTTCTTTCTCCTGGTCTAATTTGGCTTCTTGCTCTATTCTTTCCTTTTCTAATGCTGCTTGTCTTTCGAGTTCCATCTGAGCTTCGTATCTCCGTTGCTCTTCCCTGGCAGATGCTAGTCTTTCTTCATTCTCATGTACCTGTTCACCCCAGCCTTTGACTACATGTTTTTTATGGTGCTCTCTTTCGATCTGTTGAGGTAAAACGGCAAATTGCCTAGGTGACTCCAGAGATTTGAGCTAAGTTCACGGTATTAATACTACAATATTCTTTTGGAAGAAACCTTGAATACACTATTTGACTTTTCAAAAGTCTTTTACCTTTCAATACACTAATTTTTTGGTGTTATTTTCCTTTCAAACCTTAAAGAGACACTGGCACATTCGAAAAATAGTGCGCCCTCAAGATTTTTCAAAATCGATATTTTTGCATGGTTGTAAAGCTTTTATATACATTAGCCCTCACCTGAAATGATTAAGACCAAATCAGCGTCTTTATGAGTAAACAGAACGATTTTATAATTAATGTCGCCGGCGACATTAATTCAGCAGATGACGGACATGGCGTTTGACACAAGAAAACGCACGCCGTATGCATGTTTCCCACGACATGTACACTGTTTGACCGGTCTGTAACCTTTGTGGTTTTAGTATCAATGAGCAGGAGTCTATGATATTCCTGTAATATACACATTTGTTGATTAAAGTTATGGAAAACTTAAAAGTTAGCCTACTAATTATCTGGATGTCTTTAACCGCTTATTAACGTCCCTATCTGTTTTTGAGTATATTATTTTTACGTGTAAAATTTATCTCTATCCTTCCAATGGCCTAGACTATCATTTGAGAGCAAATTGAAGAAATTTCATATTTTGTGAAAATGTGCCAGTGCCGCTTTAAAGAAAAATTGCAGGTAGAGAATCACATTACATCTTCCAATATGTTTTATAAATATCTTCAGGGGAAGTTTTTATTTGTTTGGACCAGGAAAGAGATCTACAATAAATGCTGCTTTACCATAAAAAATACGGTGTTCATCGAATGCAAAGCCTCATCTGCGGTATGGTTAGCGGTTTGTGAATGGGGACAAAGGTCACTTGAGGTCCCAAGTGTGTGACAATACCCAGGGCCGTGGTATTCAAGGTCATGAAAATGAGCAACACATGTGGAACACCACGCAGCATTGGAGAAATATGACATTTTTGGGCAATGACATATGACCTCTAGATGACAATTGACCCCACTCTTGAGGGGTGGTTGTAACTTGTGGAGCACTACCTAAGGACCATTAAATGTAAGTGCCATGCATGTGTGGCAATATGTAGAAACAACAGCAAATTATGTTATTATCGTCGTTAACTTTGCATTAATATTTTTACCACAGACAACATACACACACCACCAATGCAATCATTATAGTGCCTCTGCAGAAACACAAAAATATGACACAGTGCGGCGCCACGGGGGGCAGTTCCCCCCCCCCCCAAATTTTTTTCTTGCCCCCCCCCCCCGGCCGAAAGAAAAATGAGGGATATTTTGGCAAAAAATATGGCGATTGCTGCCAAAAATCCCCAAATTTTGGGGAAAATCTGCGATTTAGGCCAAAATTGGTTTTAAAAATCTCCAAATATTTGATACTTTGCCCCCCAGAATTTCATTTTCCCCCCAAAATTTCACTTTACCCCGTTTGCCCCCCCCCAGAAAAAGAGGTCTGGCGCCGCCACTGTATGAACATAGTATTGGAGCAACATGAGTGTAAAAATGTACATTGGTATATGAGAAGATTCTATGTTGATTTGATAGTAAATCTTCAAAATCATTAGATGTAAAATAATCAGCCTGACTGCTTTGTTCAAATCTGGGTTGTTTTGCTTCCAGTGTTTATTACATCCTATCATCAGCAATTGATTAAAAAAGAGACACAACTATGCTCAAAGGTGGGTGTTCCGATTTATGTGTATTTTGGTCTCAACTTGTATGAGAGCCTGGCACTGCATACACTTACCATCAAGTATTAGTGGGAAACAAACATGCGGTTTGATAATAGACGCGTAATGCACCATTGCAAGGCCCCCTATTCACTACTTGTGCTAATATTGTGGTTAACCACTTAAACGGCATTTTTTGTATATCTTGACAAAGAAGTGTTTGGAAAGACTGAAATTTCAGGGACGATATGAGAAAATACGGCCCTTTCATCTGATGCAAAATTTATACACTTCCGAGTAATCGGGGGGGGGGGGGGGGGGGGGGGCGGAGGGGGGGGGGGGGGGGGGAGGGATTAGGGGGTCAAATGCGATCAGAACAGACACCTTTACTATGGTCATATTGCTGTATTATAATTACAAATGCAAACTCCTTTGCAGATATTCCTCTTAACAACATCCCCACAATAAATGGCCCAATTGCAATTGGCACTAATCAGCAAAAATTAGAAAATCATATAGGCACTCAGCCGAAAGGCATTCAGCACTCATGTCGGTTAAACTATCAGCTTATAACCTATATAAACATCCATGGATCATAAATAGTTGAGCCCCATACCGGTATTGATGATGTTGCTGACTTTTCACCAAGCTGCCAAACACCTAAAAATATATAACTTGTTTCAAGACATTTTGCAGAGTTCCAAGTAAACACACCATGTACAATCAGCCCTACATTAAATTTGAATACCAACATAGTGCAATGCCATGCATGGATCGATCACTGATTCATGGTTAATCACAAGAATCGTGATTGCCCTTTAAGGACCGGGTTACTATCCAAAAAGGCCATTGTCTTTGCCATTAAGGCAAGATAGTGTTTAAGTTGAAGGTGGTCTCATTTGCTGTAATGTGAATGTTCAACACCTTGCCTTCAAACGTCAACAGCATCAAAATTGAGATTTTGCGTACAGAAAAAGCTAACATTTTATCATTTACCTCAGCCAAAATTAATTTTAGGCCTGGGAAAACGATTCATTTTAATGTTATATGGACAAAAACATTCTTAACTGGGTTGGACCATACACCCACACGTCATATAGGCCTGAAACAATATCCTATATGTGCTTTTTCGTGGTATTAAGGGGCATTTCATGATCCACAACTTGTCCCCCCGACTTACCTATAAAAGTTTAGATTTTTATATCTGAAAGTTGACCTAGTAACAATGTGTACTATAAATATATGTGCTAATTCGTCGCATATGTAAGAAATCCGCAATTTTTTATTTCTGCTGCATAAACGGGGAGATATATTACCGCATAGTGGCCTCTGGGACTGTGGAAACAAGCATTTGCTTATAACAAAAACTGCAAGATCAGATTTCAAATAAAATGTGAAGCTTTTCTCAAGGCTATCTAGGGAACCACAAATAAACACGAAGGTGCTGGAATCACAAAAATGTACCTTTAACAAAATGTGCCATTTTGGTCGGTCGACAATAGTAATGTTATTAAAGTTATTCTTGGGATTACAAAAATAATAATGTTTAGCTCTCACATCAAAATGGGTTTGAATATTGGTTGTGCAAACTTTACAGATGGGATTTTGGGGTGCAGGGCATCATCAAGATGAAAACTTAATATACTAAAATTGGGGCAGATACATTAAACACCGACAATAGTTTTACATAGCCAGGTTCATACTTCATAAAAAATAATACCTTCTTTCTGTGCGTTTCACTGCTTGTTTTCAGATCATCACATCTTCTTCATGGATTTATTCTATGAAGGATCTAGGGACAGCCCTTTAACCTCAGCCTCATTTGATCTTGTTTCTTCCTGAAGCAGTTGCTTTAACTTCTCTCGTCTCTGTTTCATTTGCAGAGCTTTTCCTCCTGCTGGTTTATCAACTTGTAAAGCATCAATACTAAGATAAAATATGCATGAACATTAAGGTAAAAACTTTTAATTTTACATGTATTTACAAAGGTCATTTGAATTCAAAATATACCATTTTTCAAAAGTTTCTGGGGGCTCGCATTGGAACCCCAGATCATCTTGATTTTTTAACAATTGTTTTTGAGGCTGTTTGTCAGGAAAATGGGGCCCCATGTCTAAGGATTTCTCATGGAAAATGAAATCAACCCATGTCCTACGGATTTCTTATTGAAAACAACGCCCACTGGAGCAGGAGGCCCCCCCCCCCCCCCCCCCCCCCCCCCCCCCCCCCCTCCCCCCCCCCCCCCCCCCCCCCCCCCCCCCCATGGGCCACTTCTCAATATCATAAATATGCAAAACTAATTAGGTTCTCCACACATTTATTTTAATTTGGAAATTTGGTTTTTTTTTTTTTTTTTTTTTTTTTTTTTTTTTTTTAAAAAACTTTAAAAAACACATTATGGAATTCAGAGAGGTTTAAATTGTGTGTGTGATCATGTGTAGTAAATAACAGTGCCCAAGACAGGAATAAATTTGGTAAACAGTTGCTATGCAATGTACACACATGAATTCGTCATCCAGGTAAAATTTTTAGTCAAAGGGTAGTATTTTATGAAATGTGGTAGAGGTCCATAAGATGTGAAAGAGTTAATTATAAATGATTTCGTTGTATACCAACCTATTGTGAAATGATTGCTCAGATGACCATGCATTTAGTGCTTTGCAAGCCCTCACATCCGGATTATGGAAAGACTGTGCATTTGCTCCCCACTTCTCTCGAAAATCATCTTCATGCTGACGCCTTCGAACCATGGCACGTTCCTGAATGTTTTATAACGGGATGTCCAATAGGAGGGTAGTGTAGCCATTGATGTTGTTTTGCACTATCCGTGAAAGCCCGAGTGATTTTTTTTTTTGGGGGGGGGGATAGATTAGTTTTCAGTCGCACCCATAGATCTGTCATAAAACAAAGAATTTTACCAATATGAGAAACTGAGTTAATTTGAAGCTTTAAAAGCAACAGGAGATAGACCCCGGGGGTGTGTGGGGGTAACCTGTACACGAGCCGGGGGACATGTACACGAGCCCGGCTACCCGAGTTACAAGGGGTTCGGCGGTGACCCTATATGAGATACGAAACAAATGAAATGGTACCCTATCTGAGATCTGTCAAAAGGATACCCTATCCGAGACCAGACTTATTCAAAAAGACACCCCATCGAGACATAGGCCAACTGAGATTTTACACTCAATTGTGAGCTATTTTATGGACTTTATTATGGTTTTGAGCATGATATAACACAAAAATCATCATTCTAAAGATCATGCTGATTTATACCTCTACTGAAACTTGAAAAAGTAAAATTTGATTACCGATGTGAGACTGACAGAGACCTATAGGTGGATTTGATTGCCAAGTCTGAGATCTGCCCTGCCCGGTCTTGCGTTTTTTGTAACGCGGGTGATTACCCAAACCAGAATACCCCAGGGGGAGACTGATGATTCAAACTCTTGAAATCCAGATATTGAACAACACAGACCAAATGTATATTTGCCTAGGTTTTTTTTTTGTAAAAAGGTCAGATCCAAGTGGGGACATTAAAAGGTGTGGTACCGAAGCAGGTTTATACGTGGCTGACAGCATTTCAGGGAGGACACTGCGTTCCACTCAAAACAAGGGCATGTCTGAGGGGCTTCTTTTGGGGGACTTCTGTCCAATGGCTGGGAGGATGCATTTTAACCCAATCAGTATCAAAATACAAGTATGTTCACAGTACTCACTACACACATTTGGTATGCAATAGAAACAATGTTTTATCTATTTATATTGTTAATTGTCTTTTTCAATTCAGCCTTTGTCTGAAATTCAGTGGGAAAAATCAAAGCAGAAGAGAACAACTCTGGCCAAAAAATAGGGGAAAATGTTGAGTGGGGGGGAGGATCGGCCAAAGTTGGGAGAGATGGGGGGGCGGGGGGTGCAGTCTCTCCCAATGCCAAACCCTGAGAAGTTGGGTCATAAAATTGTTACACTCCAAGCAAAAGTGTATTTAGGGATTATCGCTGACTGTTTGAGTTACTCCCTCTGGCTCATCATTTCTTGGGACATAACATCCGTTGTACCTCTTGCAATGTTGCCTGATTACATCCAAATAATTCACTGTTGATTAATGTAAGCAATGTTACTCAAGAAATAATTTACAGGGGTGGATCCAGGATTTGAAAACGTCAAAATTACCGGGGGGGGGGGGGTTAAGTTTTAAAATACTTAACGTATCGACCCCCATTGGTATATTCCGACTCCCGGGTGTTTTATAGTATCAAGAACTAATAATTATTATGACAAAAAAGCAATATTGAGGTTTAATAGAAAAGTGTGCTACAAAGTTTTCGATTGTGACTTGTTTTATATAAGGCAAATTTTAGTATACTTTGTGCCTTCAATTTTCTTTCATTTGACACAGTTAGTGCCACCAAACATCTTCGTTATTGCACTGACATAACTGCCACATCCGTTAGAATAAGAAGAATCGATGACATTTGGTATGGATTTGTAAGTTCAAGGTGAGTAAATGCCAGTTTTAAATGCATGGAGAGGGGGGTCTGGGGGGGGGGGGGGGGGGTCCCCGATGCTCCGACTACAGTCTGATTAATAATTGTTGGACAGAATCGAACACACGAGAAGCGTGTGGACTGCGTGAGCCAGGAGGAACACCTCGTTTCGCGATGGTAATTGGTCGAAGAATTTGCGCCGAACCTCCGTGTTGTAGCTTGCTTCACTTACATGAAGTGTGCGTATCTCCTGTCCAAGGAATTTTTTAATCCCATGTAGTACACAACCCAAACCCAATATGGAGTGTGTCAGTCAGAGCAACTGCGGGACTATTCGCGGTCACTGAAATTGCTCAAATGTCTTTTTGAAAATGAAGCAGTCGTCTAGGTGGAGGCGCCATTTTCACTTTTGGAGATAAACATGTGATGAATTGTGGGTACTCTGCTGAGGAACACCACAAAGGATTCGGGGTAGGTAATACACAGACGACCGGCCAAATTTTGATCGATACAGTCCCCAATGGACAAAAGGGCAATTAGCAGTGAATCAATGAATGGCACAACAAAAGGTCGAATGTCCATCCGTGCATTCTCCGTATCTGTATCAGTAGTGACTATTACTGTTCAACGCTCCAGGTGAAGCAAACCGAAAAGGTTTGAGGTGGCGCAATGATGTGATTTAGTTTGCTGTTTTTTAAAGTGGTTATAAATGCTTCTTGAAGATATCGGGTTTATTAATGGTACGGTTATTGCTATGGTAGGTAGTTTATTCCAGTCTAATATGGTTTTGGCCAAAATGAATGTTTTGCTAACAATCTTGTTCAGAGTGAAGAGAGTGATGAGTTGTTATGAGTTGGAATGATGGCGCCTTGAAGGATGTTGGAGCGGCAAAAGGAGGTCGTCGACGGCAGGGGTAGGAGTCCTCCCTTCTTAGCCTTCTGGAAAATGGTAAGCGATTTGTGTTTCGGTCCTTTAGAGATGTCCAGTTTAAGTTCTTGAGCATGGAAGAAACACTTGCTGGTTTTCTTATAATCGTTAGAAACAAACCGGGCTGCCCTACGTTGAACCCTTTCAATTTTCTGTATGAGTTCTTCTTGGTATGGATCCCACACATGGAGGAAGCGTTAATATTAAGTGGTGAGGGCGTACTATGGACATGTAAGCGGTTTGTTTGATCTGCTTTGTACATGAAACCGCAGTTAAAGTAATAACAGCACCATTTGAAGTGAGGTGTCCCCAATTGTAAAAATTTGATATTCTTTGCACAGTTAGGTCCTTTAAAATATTGATTCTGTCATCCGCCCCACCCCTTTTGACTGCGCATCATTGTTTTTTTAAAAGTGTAAACAAAACGGGAAAAAAATTAGAAACCCGTACTGAAAATCATGTCAATTGCCATCGGAAAGTATATAGCACAGTTGACATACTTAGTTCCAAACAGTGAGCTGCAACCCCAGTTCGGTGCTACTTCATCATGGAGATCGAGAGTATAGTCTCGGTTCCAGACCATTCACAAAGTCTAGTTTTCATGCAAGTTTTGCGCCTATCGCCAGAAATCTTAGCAGCTTATACCGTACCGGAGTCTACGATGCGACTACGACCAATTGCTTACGACTGGAGGTGTGGAGTGCCAAAGGTTTTTTGTACCACGAATTTCCATACGGAAAAAACCCCATCTCATTCTAACAATCATTTTGTGTTTAAAAAGCACAAATAATTGTTGTTATACAATGCTATTCATGAATGTTGTACAAGTCATGCAAGTACAGTCATGACACTACACTGTAAACTCAAGTGACCTAAGAAGGAAAACTCAAAGTACTTATACTCCCACTCAGTGGCGGATTTAAGATCAGAGTGTCAGCGCTGCGACAGGGGCCCCTAAAATATTGCTCTCAGGGCCCCCTCGGGCACACCTTAGTCGCAATAACGAGTGCGGATGTTTTGCGTTACTTTCTTGACGCTAAAGGGGCCCCACCTTTAAGCTGCGACAGGGCCCTTTCCTTAAATCTGCCACTGATCCCCATGTTCAATGAAGACTTAGTTTTGGCTAACAATAAAAAGCCACTCACATAGGCGTAGTACTCCAACTTAGGTGATAGTTAGGGCTCATACTATTGTTCTCCAGTGTAAGAAGGGCCCCTAGAAGGACACAGCACTTGAAAGTACTTGAGGCATTGGATTTCAAGTGCTGTGTCCTTCTAGGGGCCCTTATAGTAAGTGGCGAACAAATCGTATGAGCCCCTGACTAGCAACCTAAGTGGAAGTACTAAGCCCTAACTGTGAGTGCTTTTTATTGTTAGCCAAGAAGACTAATTCTTCATTGAATAGGGGATTACAAGTACGTTGATTTTTCCTTCTTGGTCACTTGAGTTTACAGTGTAGTGGCTGTGCTGTGGATTAACGGCTGCCAGAAGAATTCGACAGTTGTCATTCGGATTTTAGCTACTTGGTACTACTCATACCCAGACCGGTGGTGCAGTTGGGTTTTAGTACTTTAGTATCTACAAAATGCAATGTGCATTGTAGTAAAATATTAAATATATGTGTAAAATTTGAGGAGATCTCTAACACAGAGAAAGGTTTATAAGCTTAATTAAAATTTTAAAGATCAACACATGGGGGGAGGGTTGTGAGCCTTGAGCTGAGAGGTGCAGGGTGATGAAATGGCTACTGAACCATCGTCATGCGAAACGATGATACAACATGTACAATACATCATGTATGAGAGTGGTGGATTGTCACTTGCGGTTGGCTACCATCGCGAATAAAAAAAAGCCTCCCTCCCTTGTCCCCCCCCACCACTTTTCGAGACCAGTAGGACCGGAATCTATTTTTTTAAGCCGGGCCATATGTTGGTAATGTTGGTCTAGGAAACTACACCTGCCAACGAGAATGCTAAAAAATGTTGTTAGTTATCAAAAATAAACGATTTGTAATAGACTTGGGATCCCAGATTGCCTTCTAAATGGCAGAGCTGGAAATGTTAAGTTTATGTTTTTCTGTCCAGAAAAATAGTGTACCTCAAGAAAATGTGCTCTAACTTCACTTGCCTGCAGCCAATATTAAAACAACTAAGGGATATGAGCGTAGACAACGTACAGTGTAAGAAGTTCTCCAGTGTAAGAAGGGCCCCTAGAAGGACACAGCACTTCAAAGTACTTGAGGCATGGATTTCAAGTGTTGTATCTTTCTAGTGCCCTTATAGTAAGTGGAGAACAATATTGAGCCCTAACTAGCAAACCTCTGGGAGTGCCTTTTGATTGTTAGCCAAGATAATTTTTGTCTTCAAGTTGAACTATGGGGATTACAAGTACGTGATTTTTCCTTTTAGGTCACTTTGAAGTTTACAGTTGCTCAGTGGCTGTGCTGTGGTATTAACGGCTGCAGAATTCGACAGTTGTCATTTGTATTTTAGCTACTTGCGTACTTAATCTACCATACCGTTGGTGCAGGTGGGTTTTTTAGGTAGCTTTTAGTATCTACCAAAATGCATTGGCATTGTAGTAAAATATTAAAATATTAATGTGTAAAATTGAGATCTCTTAACAAATAGTAAAGGTTTTATAAGCTTACTAAAATTTAAAGATCAACACATGGGGGGAGGTTGTTGAGCCGAGCTGAGAGGTGCAGGGTGAATGATGGCACGAACCATGTCATCGAAACGATGATTGAATCACAACACGTACATATACATCATGTATGAGAGCGTGGATTGTCATTGCAGTTGGCTTACCATCGCGAATAAAAAAACGCGTCCCTCCCTTGTCACTTTTCGAAGACCAGTAGGACCGGAATCTATTTTTTAAGCGGCCATATGTTGGTAATGGTCTGTATAGGAGGAAAACTACACCATGCAAACGAGAATGCTAAAAAAATGCGTATTTATCTTACAAATAAACGATTTGTAATTAGCATTGGGATCCCAGATTGCACTTATAAATGCAGAGCTGGAAATGTTAAGTTATGTATTGTTCCATGATGAACTAGTGCCACCTCAAGAAAATGTGCTCAACTTCACTTGCCTGAGCAAATAAAATACTAATGGTGAGCCGTCCGACACTTACCATATGCACTATTTACTGGCTATTCGTCGGAAGACTGTTCCGCAGCCGTTGAATTATTATCAGAGATTTCCAATAGTAATTTTTCTAATTAAAAAATCCCTCATTTGCAGACACTACGACATTTCGAGCTTAACCATCACGATATAGTTTATAGTCGCAGCAATAAATTGTTTGAACTAAGCGTACGCTAAACTACCGGTGTGTGGCGACCCTGTACACGGGCGTTATTGCTGGGCCTTATTTATCTTTGTGTTACGCGCCTTTTGACAGCCTAGGGCGACTTTCACGCACCCATGTGCAGAAGATGATCGTTCGAATCAGTTCAAACAATAGACTGAAGTATAGCCAGTTACAATGCAAACCGTGTAAAAATCTCAAATTTTTGAAAAAATTGGGGGCGGCTCTTTTTAAAAAAAGTGCCTACTGCTTACAATGTTTTAGTTCAGTAATTTATGTTTGATGGACCCATTATGACCATGATATACTAAGCAATCGCAAGGAGCGTTAGACGTTTTTTTTATGACATACTTCCGTCGCTTATTGGAAACACGACTGCCGATATTTAAGGTCCATGACCACGAGTGCTAATAGCCTCGTCCCCAGAACTTTAACTTTGAAGATATACTCTGCCAACACTTCCTACGAAGCTACACAAAGGGTTGTGAGTGCAAGTGATAAATCAGGCCATCCCCCTTTTGAATCGATAATTACCCTAGCGATTGACGCAAGCCAGTTGACTGAATTCAACTCAACGCTAGACGCTACCAGTGACGTTGACGCTGGAAGCGATTGACAAAAACATACGACTGTCGAGGCGTTTACACTATAATGTATTCTTTTGATTCTGGGACAGGCAAGTAGTACGCACAAGAGCTTGGACACAAGCGTTCATGCATTCAAACTTACACACATAACGCCCTACTCGACTCCTACTGAGCCCTGCTTAAACGCGCTATATTGCCGTTGAAGGGCATTGGAACCACGCTTCCAATGTAAGGATACGCACATACATGACGCGGTTGTTTGGTCGTTCGTGATGTCCCAGAATTAATGAATACGAATATTATTAGGATAGCAATTTTCAGTCGCCACACGTGCGACGGCAAGTATATCATGGGCAATTTACCCATACAATTGATTAACATGACACAGATTAACAGAGGACAGATGCATGATCATGCAGCATTGCCAGTAAGCATATAGAGCTATAAACCCCTTATTTTCAAAATTTGGAGTAAATAGGTAAAATTATATATCATTTTAAAGCTCTTGCTGACAGAAAACCAATGGTACCTTTTTCATGCCATACTACAACGGTTTTGGGTTATGGGTGTTTAAAAATTCAATTTTCATTTTCGCGTCGCCACAATTGATGATTTATGAATAACCCTTTATGAGTTGTATTGTTGGCATTTTTTCTTTTGAGTATGTTGACAAATACAAATCATTTTAAAGCTCTGATGAGAGGAAGCTTAGTGGGGTACTAATTCATCTCCACTCATACGGTTTTGGAGTATGGGGTGTTTCAATTGTTACAATTTGGTGATTTTTGCATGCCGTTTATTTCATAAAGTACAAATGAACATTCTTAAAAAATATGCCTGCCCCTAGAAGCTGTTCTAGAGTAGAAGAGTAATAGATAGAGAAAAAGATATTAACCTAAAATAAAAAGAAGAAAAGGCAAAAGAAACATACAAAATGAGCTAAGGCATGAGTGAAATAGCTCTTTATAAACCAATGCACTGGCACTGCACCCAAGTGGACTTTCTACTCAAGACAAATGAAAAAATACATCAAATAGAACCTCACATCACATTGACAAATGCCACACATTTAACACTTACAATCTCAATCACCAATGGATATTAAAAAAATTATAGGTGAAATTTAATAATTAAATTCTATTTTATTCCCCCATGATTCCAACCCCCCTCCCCATCCCTGGCCCCAGGTATTCCCCCCCCCCCCATCATAATCCCTATGTGGCATCTCTCACTCACCCCTTTTGACCATTCCCTTCAATCTTCTAAAAATGGGTACTAGAGTTATTAAAATTATATGGCTTCAGTTAGATAATAATAACTGTCATGCAAAATTGATTTATGTCCAACCACCTCTGACATTAGCAGTTCAATCCCCTGTTACGTAATCGGTGACCGAAACCGCTGCACACAGACTGTGCGCGGGTATCACCACTTCTTGGAATTATTTTGGTTTTTCTCGAAAAACAAAAGCATGTAGCAAAATAATGTTGACGAACAGATTCAGCTATCCTTCAAATATAGCATTGCATGATATCTCTTATCCCCTTCCGTGAAGGGTGTTATAGAGAAACGTGGTCAACCTTTTCTTTAAGGGCGAAGTATCCATCGATGGGTTTGATTTCAAAGAAGTTGCCTTTTGCTGCTGCACTGTGCGTGTCCCATTGAAAAAGTTACACGCTAATATAGCCTCTTGGCACTCGGCAACACTTTCGGAGGTCTCAGTAAATATCCGAACTATAGATTATGAATAAAAAGTGGGCAATCCGCTCGCTGGGGATTGGCGGGATCGCTTCGCCGATTGGATTTGCGAGAAGTTCAGATGACCAGCTTGTCAGCCCTATTTGATATTTCCACCTTTACCATGTTGACCAAAAGCTATGGCTTTTTAAAGTTTTTAGCAGTCTTTTTCAGTACGACAAGTATATCATTTTTGCAATATATCAAGTTATGTAGGAATTCTGTACATATGAAGAATAACATATTTTTTCCACATGAAGTTAATTTGTTGCAAATTCTCTGCGCGGAAATCAAAAGAAACCCAAGTGGAAAAAATTCTTCGCCATTGGCATGCTGTATGTACAACAGCCCTACGCATGTGATTGACAGCTCGTGAGTGAATTGACGGCACGCTTCGGTTTAGGTTTTCCCGCCATTTTTTTCACTTTCTAGTTTGCGTTTGAAAGATTAGAAGTAGCTTTATTTGCAATAAATAAAAGATACCTCCTAATGAGTATGTTGTTTGTGAAGATGTATTACGTTAATACGTCTACGTAATCACATTGTTATTAATTAGTGAACGAAGCTCTTCGTCTTGATTGCCATGTTGGTACACAATTCCCAGTTTATTCTTGTATTTCACGAGTTTCAAACCAAAGATGTTTCCAGAAAGACCTTTTTGAGTCATTCTTTCATGCACATGACTTAAGCTTCAAAGTGGGGTTGCAATAATCCATGAATAATTAGTAGGCATAACAAGGGAAAAAAAATGATTCGTTCTAGGTTCATTACTAATTTTGTATTTTGTAGTATTACCATAGGTAGCTGTGCGAATGAGCTTACCCCCACCCCCTCCACCACACACCCACCTCAAAGTAAGGGAGTTTTCACAGGGCCATAGTCAGGATTTTGGAGTGGGGGTAGGCTTTTGTAAATGTAAACACACGTTGTAAGGTAGGCCTCCCCTACCGACCAATTTTGGCGTGCGACGGGGGAGGGGAGGGGAAGGAGGGAATAGCTAATAATTCATTGGGGTTATACACACACAACATTGAACTTGCCTAAGTCTTATTGTGCATCCAATAATTTACCGTGTTAGAGTACACCATTTTTAAGAAAAAATATGCACATTTTTTTAAGAAAAATCATGAAATTAGTCTATCAAAAGTGCCTATGATGGGGCTTATTCCTGAAAAAATAGGTAAATAGTTCATTTAGGGGGATATCGCCGTGACAAGATTTTATTATGCTCCAATACTTTACCGTGTTATAGTACACCATTTTGGGGAAAATGTATATTTTTGATTTTTAGCGAAAATATTGCAAATTAGTAATGAAAAATCAAAGCACAGAAGAGTGAGGACATCTAATTCCATTACATAGAGACATGCATAAGGGTTATTTTCTACAATTTTGAAGTATCTACCATGTACAGAGTTGAGATATTGTTATTTTTTACAAATAATGCTTAAATCCATTGAATGTACCCATTTTTTAATCATTTCCTATGCACATTAGTTCAGATTATGCAAGGATAGAGTTTCTCTATATGATATGTATAAAGCTGCTATATCAGGAAGATATACTGAAATTTTCTAGTCTGTATCTTGTATAGTTTTTAAAATATAATTTTATTATGTACATGTACAAAAGATGCTATTTGATGGTGCCATAGAAATAAAGGAAAAATAAAAGATTGACCTTTACAAATGGTCCCCCAATTGCTTCAATGTACGAGTACTAAAATGGAAGATCTCTGCAAACGTAGATCCGATTGGAAAAGTAAAAATGTTACGTGCTGCAGTTGACCCCCTCTTCAAATGGTGTGTATTTTAAACCTCGAAGAAAAATAAAAAATACTACCCCAAAAAAACAAAACACGCTAAATCCACTCTCAACTCTGGCACAAGGACAAACACGATTCCGCCCACCCAACCACCCTATCTCCCCCCCATTCTTTTTCACCCCCCCACCTGAAGTGCCTACTGACATGAACAAAACCCACCAAAGTCACTACCATATGTGGGCTATATACCCTCACTATGCATGTATGACTTTTAAATATTAGAATTGTCAAAGTGGTTCATAAAAAGTCATTCTTGAAGGAACAAAATTACTTGATAAATATTTTTGCAATGTTGTATTCGTGTAAATAAATGCACATTCAACTTTCAGTGTCCGCCACCTTTGGCCACTAACCGGCGCCGATGCAAAGGTCGGAAAACACGCACATATAAATTTCCATCACTTGGCTCCGACGGAACCAATCTGGCTAGGGCATAGAGGCAAAAAGCGACAACTTTGTTGCGTAAACCTTACCTCAACTTTACTGTCTTACACTCCAAGAAGTATACAAACAGGAATCCACAACGTGCAACGCGATTTAACTTAGCTTTCAAGCTTCCAAGTTCGGTAATTTGCCGGTATTGGGTCGAAAAAAGTACGTGTAGAAAACTTGCTCAAATCCACCTGGATGATAATTTAAGCTCAATCAACTAATTGTTTCGCCATCGTGTGTTTTCCAACAAAATTGACCTCTGACCTCCTCTAATTTATTTTCGGGCACACAAGTTGGGATGTCATTCATATGGGGGTCGAGGGCACTGCTAAGGTTTAGGCCCGGGTTGCTTCTGGCTTTTCCGCTACGTAGCCCCTACTATCTTCCTACAAAGCCTGAGGAGGCAGTATAGTAAAAAAACACGGGGGATCCCACAGTCCACCATATGTGCCACAAAAAGTCAAGAATTTTGGTTTACTTACGGTCTTATACACGAAATCCTGCATATATGAAAACTTGATGTGCTTTCGCATCCCTTTACGAAGCTCGATTTTAAAAATACAAACGGTGCACAGATCATGCGACATCCGTGAAATGTTGGCCCTAAAGGGCACGAGGTGACCGAAAATTGAAGCTAAACACAGTTGTCTCCACTTCCCTGACTCCGGGTGTATGTTAGTAATTTATTGGTAATTTTCAGCGAAAAATAGCGTGCGCGTGGCGATTCTAAAGAAAAGAAACCGGGATAGCAATCCAGGGGAGGGACTCACTGATCTAGTGGGCGACTGCTATGTTTAAATTGGGATTTAGTTAAAGGGTTAATGAAAATACAGTTTCAAAAATCATCAGATTTTAGACATGAATGGCTAAATCAGTCAAGGTAAAAAACGTGCGATAATATAAAATTACAATTAGGACTATTCCCAAAGGTAAATATTTTCAATACGGCTGTATTTATTTACTGATTCGGATTTGCTATTCCGCATCTGATCAGACTGCGCACCCATCCCGGTTTTAACATAGAGAAAGGCACGTAGCGTTGGAGGGGGAGGTACGGACGACGTGCAAGCTACGGAATGAGCTTTCTAAGTCAGATTTTACTTTCGGCGACGATTTCACACCGCGCACCGGAAAAATACCGTCCCGCTAACTGAATTATTTCTGGAATTACGAAAGCGCACAAACTCATACTTGGTCCTAAATGAAAAAGAGTGGATATTTCTATACAAATATGTAATGAATTTATATAACTAAATTTTCAGAGTCAATCACTAGCAGTTGCTTAAAGATATGGTATAAATTAACATGGTGGCACAATTGGAAAGGAGTTAAGTGACGATGTCTTGAAACGCTGACATACGTATTGGGGAGAAATGTTGAAATGAATTTCTGCCACCACATCCTCAACATCCAGGTACTTATTCCGATTGGCGAGGCTGGCCTGCCAAATTCATAGGGTGGTGGCACAACAAGAAAACCATGCGATTGACCAACTATACAAAATTCGTCCTACCGCTACCACTGCTACCGGCGCAAGTGCTGGCGAGGAATGAAAGTTAATTGTGGTCAGATGCACTCTATAGACTTACTACACATACAGCTAGAAAACTTGCACAAAACTGCACCAGTAATAAGCGTTAAAACATGGTAAAATCACAGTAAAAGCTTCCCGTTTTCCACAGATCAACACCACTCCAAATATCTAATATTTACAATCGTGCGGTTGATGAAATTTTAAAATTGAAAAGGTATATGAATAAAAAAATAACCTGAATTGTTGTAGTCTTTACTGAATAAATGTTAAATATATTTTTTTTAAAAATGAATTTTGCATTAGCGTTTTTCTAAAACAAAAATCTGGAGATAAAGAGAATTCAATTTTAACTCTGTTATTTCTGTATCGTGATATAACACAGACTCACGTTTGAAAAAAACGGTTAGCCTCGTTTTCTATGAGAATTTTGAGCCCGAAATTGTGCTTCAGGGTTTACCTCCAGGAACGCCAGGAAATTATGGTCCTGGGAGCATTAGAATCTGGGCGGAGAACAGTTGGCCGGAACCAGGGGGGGGGGGGGGGCCGGGGGCGCAAGCCCCCCCCCCCCCCCCCCCCCCCACAACAGACCCCCAACAGAACTCTTGCCCCCCCCCCTTTTCAAGCCCCCCAAATGAACTGACTTTTTGTTACAGTGTATATGGAGAAGAGGACCCAAATTTTGCCCCCTCAAAAAAAGCCCATGGCACCCCTTCAGCACCCGCTTCAGCCCCCCATTTGCACAGGTCTGGTTACGCCACTGTCGGAGAAAATTAGCTACTTATTTCTAATTCAAAATAATTTGTATGCAACATGCCCAGGATCATATGGCAGTGGCAAAATAGGCTCCTGGAGCAGAGTATTTGACTTCTAGAATATTTCTCCACTGCTCAGGAGATATTTGTCATATGCAGCTAATGGAACGTTTTGTGTATACGCTCCAGAGCAATATCTCCTGGAGCAGATTGACCCCGTAAAATATGGTCCAGATTATGCTCCGGAGCCTAATCATGCTCCTAGCAAAATATAAATTTAACTTAGAATATTTTCCAGATAATGACTCCATCAGAACCATGGAGATATTTAGTCGGGAGCTAGCAGCGTTGGTAACAAATCTCGAGTACAAAAGCTTTCAATGCTGAAGTATTGTAGAAAGCTAAGAAGGGAACCCTCAGACCGCCAATTCTTAAGTGATGCAATGTTTGCCCTTAAGGAGGGGGGGGGCTAGGCAAAGTACCCCCAGAATCAGTCTTAAATCACATTTTGGTACATCAACCATATTGGTTGGTCAAATGGTTTGGGTTGAGGTGGTTGATTACAGAAAGAAATGACATTCTTAAGTGAGACTTTGGAGCAAAATGCATTTAAGAAGGCCCGATAGGGGGCGCTTTCTTCACATTTAAATAACATAGTGAGTACATCGATTTGAAAACTTGTAGATATAGACATGTCATGTAAGGATCGGTAGTTTATTAGTGCCATGGTGCAAAATGCATTTTCAGGGGGGGTAGGACATGCCAACCTAGCAGGCAGCAACAGCAAATCAAAACAGCATCAACTTCCGGGCGTGCTTGTCTGTTCAATGACTTAACAGTAGGAGGGCCCTCTACGCATATGAACGGTACACACGACTTGACTAAAGATAGGCCTGGTCACGAATATTTAAATCTAAATTAAATCTAGACGTTATTGGAAATTACACTATTTGCAGCGGGGTAATCCACTACCCCGACGGATTGAAAAAAGTCAATACCTTTTCTTAAATAATATCATGATATACTAAGATCTTTTGAACAAGGATTAAGAGATGTTTTTTTAATGTGTCACTGGGACCGAGACTGTCATAGGAAATGCAACGTAAGCAGTTGCCCAAATTACCGTGTTGGAAAATCCCCCATGCCCAAATCGAGCAGATCGTGTCCTAACCCCCCCCCCATGCATGTAAGAAGGGTCGATGGGGGCGTCTCTAATGCTCATTTAAATCACATCTTGAGTACATCTATGAAACTTTTGGAGATATACTAAGACTGCCCTGACTAAGGATTTGTAGTTTTAAGTGCCACACTTGAGGCGGAAATGCCCCTTTAAGGTGCTGCAACGAGAGATTTCAATATCAGGTGTCCCTAAAAAATTGCAAGTACTATTTTTGGTCTATGTAAAAGTTTCCATAAAAACTACCCCATCTGATGATAAGCCAGAAATATTTCTTTCGTACAAAATTTGGAATTTCTAATTTTGTAAGAGGAGCAAATACGAAATTCAGCCTGTTTTATCTTGAAATATAAGCAAATCAAGAGTCACCCTTTTTTCTTTTTAAGGCATTTCTGTAAGCCAAATAAAGGTGGTAAGAAATCTATTGAGGTCTAGTCTATATGAAATTACTATGGTGACACAATATTGGGTGCCTCAAAAATCTCGGGTTGCACCTTTAAAAAAATGATTTAGAGTAGAGCGCCCAAGAAGCCGAAATGGAATTCGAGTATCGTGGGCCCCGGACATGGAAGCGGTCATCCCACCGCATAAATGAGGAATTTGTGGCATTAGTGTACATATCAAAATTTATCAACTGGGATTAAATTTAACTTTCAATGAAGCAACGACAACCTGGGCATTATATTTTACAAAAATGCATATTGTATTAAGTAAATTTTATACACGGTAAATTGTTTAATAAAGAAATGTTAATAGTAAAGAAGTAAAAACTAGGTTTTAGGGTAAACTTGAAAAACAAACTCAACTTCTAAAATATTATTATATTTAATAGACCTATTTTAAAAAACAATTCAGCAAACACAGCTTTGACATAATCTTTAAAAATAATTTAAATAAATACATAATGTTTCTCTCGATTTTTTGAAATGAAATAATGTGGGCCTATAATTTTTCTGTGGTTTCAGATAGTTTTTATGGCCATAAAAAAACAAAACATATCTGTTCTGGGGGTCTCAAACTTCCCCTGTAAATATAGCTATAGACATTTATCTTGCTCGTAATATATTATGTTTATATAATGATTAAATTAAATTATTATGGCTTATGGATAATAATAATATAATGTTTATATAATGCAATAGTCCACAATACGAGCTAATTACCATTCATTGAAGTATTCCATCATGGCCTACATTGTATACACACCCGCTAGCACAGTACTGGATGCCTGGTTTCCAGGTCATTCCTCCCCCCTGGACTGAGAGTGCGACTGGGATGTTAAACAACTCTTATTTTATTTTGAAATGCATAATTTCCTCTCAACCATGACCTAGTGTGAATATATAATAGAAAGAGGGGAAACTGAAGAAAATAATATTATCCAGGCGAGGGACTGGAAAAACATTTAACCACAAGTAATGACCAGATGACTGCAACAATGTTCAAAACCTGTACTTGAACTGCATTGACCCCCATTGAAATCATGACAAACTTGGAAAATTATGTTCTAAATTGAAAGGCATAATTTCTCCTACCCAGAGTCA